>CATIWR010023876.1:0-14443 GCA_949677035.1 Omphalea diandra | reverse complement strand
TACTATATTATGAAACAAGATACATAGTGTAAATAAAAAAATAATAATTGAAATAAGGTCTTTTAATGACAATGGATAGAATGAGAGGATTTTAATGATGTTATGTCACTTTAGTATTCCATGTTTTATGAATAAGTTAATACACCTACTTTAGGAATTATTAGTAATTGGGATGTCACATTTTAGTGGTATCAGAGTAGATAAATGATTTTATAGACATGTGTAATATGAATGTGTTATATATGATATTTGCATTGTGTTAATACTTACATTCATTGGCATATGGATCCACCTGATAGAGTTCATGCTGGCTCAAAGGTTAGAGATGAGTCTCTTGAGTCTGTTCATGCATGTGAGTATGTTGACCATGTTGCAGAGAATCTTAAGATGTCAAAAAATATTTCAGTTTGCTGAGATGATGCAAAGATTTACAGCACAAGTATATGCAGGACCTACCATAGACAAAATTTATAATAGATTGAGGAAGCAAGGGGCAATTGACTTTGAGGGCACTACAGATCCTACTGAGACTGAAGAGTGGCTTAGAAGAACTGAGAGAATCTTAAATAGGCTTAAATGTACCCCAGAGCAAAAGCTGAAGTATGCAGTATCATTGCTTCAAAAGAATGCGTTAGACTGGTGGGAGACTATTCCAAGTAGCACTGCCCAATTGATGACTTTGACATGGGGTGATTTTCTAAGAGAGTTTGCAAACAAATACACACTAGTAATATACTTAGATAAGAAGAAGATTGAGTTTTTCCAACTACAGAAAAATGATATGACAATGGCAGACTATGAAGTACAATTTGTTGAACTCTTAAGATATGCCCTAGAGTATATAGCTACAGAGGAATTAAAGTGCCAAAAATTTGAGAAGGGACTAAGGTTAGAAATTCAAGATCGATTAGCAATTAAGCTAGCCAATTATACTACATTATTAGTAATAGTTATTTGAGCTGAATAGGTGATCCAAGAGAAGAATGCAATTGAGGTAAAAAGGAAGAGAAGTTACACAGGGTGGAGTAGAGAACCAAATGGAGCAATAAAAAGAGGTGGTTTCACATCATTTAGGGGATTGAGATTTCAAGGAGTTACTGGTAATCAAAAAGACAGAGGCTAGAGTCATCCTAGTAGATTAGTATCCGTGGCACTGGGTAGAGGTAGCTATGGAAGTTTTGAAGGCTCAGAGGGTAGGAGAGGACTTATGGGCATACTGGGTAGAAGTGTAGCCCCAATTTGTAATAATTATGAAAGAAATAATTTTAGAGGGTGTTAGGGACCTAAAAGGCTTACTTGCTATACTTGTAGACAGCCAAACCACATGAGTCGAGATTGTCCAATGGCAGGTTTGATTAGAGGGGAATCTCCTGTACTTAGGCAGAGTAGTGTTGGGGAGAATTTTCATGACATAAATAAAAGCAGAGGGTGAGGTAGGGGTAGAGGAGGACATGGTGGACCAACTTCAGTTTTTAGTGGTGGACAGGCAGGCCTTACTCAACCATGGGCTAGAGTTTATGCTATCACTCGTCAAGAGGCTCCAACAGCTCCTGAAGTTCTTTTTGGTACAATTTCTATTTGTAATATAGGTGCTTATGTTTTGATAGACCTAGGATCCACACATTCATTTATGTCTTTAGAATTTGCATCACGGGTGCATGTTGTAGTTGAATCCTTAAGATATGATTTAGGTGTTTTAATGCCTGCTGGAGGTAATATGATTGTAAATAAAGTATGTAGAACTTGTCTTGTGCTAGTTTATGGTGTCATATTGACTGCAAATTTAATATTGATGACTTTAAGGAATTTGATGTTATTTTGGAGATGGATTAGTTAGCAAAACATCATGCAGTTTTAGATTTTCATACTAAAGAATTGATGATAAGATCTTCAGGACAATTAAGAGTTATATTTGTTGGGAGCGCAAAATTATTTCGACTTGTTTAATCTCAACTATTTAGGCTTTTCAACTAATTAAAGAAGGTTGTGATGCATTTCTAGCAAGTGTGGTGGACATTAGTGTTCCTAGTTTGGGTTTGGTAGATATTCCTATAGCGAGAGAATTTCCAAAAGTATTTTTGATGATTTACTGGGTTTGCCACCACATAGAAAAGTTGATTTTATTATTAAGACCTTGCCAGGAGTGGCACCTATTTCTATTGCACCATATCGAACGACAGTAATAAAACTATAAGAATTAAAGAAACAATTAGAAGAATTATTACAAAAAGGTTTCATTCGACCTAGTACATCTCCTTGGGGGGCACCAGTGTTATTTGTGAAGAAAAAAGATAGAAGTATGCGATTGTGTATTGATTACAGGCAACTGAATTGAGTAACAGTAAAGAATAAATATCCCTTACCGAGAATTGACGATTTGCTTGACCAACTTTGAGGAGCAACTGTATTTTCAAAAATTGATTTGAGATCTAAGTATTGGCAGTTAAGGGTTGCTGAGCCAGACATTCCAAAAATTACTTTTCATACTAAGTATGGTCACTATGAGTTCCTTATTATGCCTTTTGGGTTAAATAATGTACCAACAACATTTATGGCATTAATGAATCACACCTTTTAGTAATATCTTGATCAGTTCGTAATTGTGTTCATTGATGACATTCTCATACACTGATAAAATCATGGGGAGCACAAGCAACATTTGAGAATCGTATTACATATCTTAAAGGAAAAATAATTGTATGGCAAATTAAACAAATGCAACTTTTATATAGAACAAGTGGTCTTTTTAGGCCATATTGTGTCTAGAGATGGTGTTTAACCTGATCCAGCTAAGGTGAAAGCCATTTTAGAGTGGGATCCACCAAAAAATGTGTCAAAGGTACATAGTTTTCTTAGGCTGGCTGGTTATTATAGATGATTTATAGAAGGATTCTCCATTATTGCTAGGCCATTGATAAATTTTCTATGAAAGAATGTAGCATTTAAATGGGATGATCAATGTCATCCAAGTTTTAAGGAACTACAAAAGAGATTGACTGCAACACCGATATTGACATTACCATAAACAAATGGTAGATTGGTGGTGTACACTGATGCATCAGGACAGGGGTTAGGTTGTGTATTGATGCAACATGGAAAAGTGATAGCTTATGTTTCTCGACAGCTAAGGCCTCTTAAGCTGAATTATCCTACACATAACTCAGAGTTGGCAGCCATTGTCAACATCCTAAAAATTTGGAGGCATTACTTATATGGAGAGACATTTCAGATTCTGACAGATCATAAAAGCTTGAAATATATTCCAACATAGAGAGAATTGAACCTAAGGCAGAAAAGGTGGATGAAATTATTGAAAAACTATGATTGCACTATTGATTATCATCTGGGTAAGGCTAATATTGTTACTGATGCTTTAAGTTGAAAAGCCTTAAATGTTGTTGTCGGTATGTTTGTTTATAATTTGACATCATTGGTTAATCTTCATGCTTTAAATGTAAAATTTGAGATTGAGAATCTGACAGCTTTAATGGCTACTCTTCAATTAAAGCCTATGATAGATGACAAAATTAGAGAAGTTTAGATGAAGGATCCATATTTGTAGAAAATGTTATAGACAGGAAGGTAAGAAGACTAATTTTTCGATTAGAGATGATGGGATGATAGCGATGGGTAGTTGAGTCCGTGTAACAAATGTTGATGGTTTGAGACAAGAGATTATGCAAGAGACACATAATACACCATATGCTATGCACCTTGGAAGTACAAAAATGTATAGAAACATTTTTGGTGGTCAATGATGAAGAAAGATATAACTGAGTTTGTATCAAGATGTTTAACCTGCCAACAGATCAAGGCAGAACATCAAGCACCAGCAAGTAAGTTGCATCCCTTATCTATTCCTATATAGAAATGGAAGAAAATTTTAATGGATTTTGTTATTGGTTTGCCTCAGACATAAAAAAGGCATAATGTTGTTTGGGTTATTGTAGATAGACTCACAAAATCTACACACTTCTTGCCTATACGACAAACAGATTCACTTCATAGACTGGCTAAAATATATGTTTTTGAGGTTTTGAGATTACATGACATTCTTATTTCTATTATGTCAGATAGATATCATCAATTCATTTCTCATTTTTGGAATAGCTTACAAACAACCTTGGGTACTCGTTTAAATTTTAGCACTGCTTTTCACCCACAAACTGATGGTTAATCGGAGAGGACTATTCAGACATTAGAGGATATGATGCCATCTTATGTGTTAGAATTTCAAGGCAATTGGGATGATCATTTGCCATTAATGGAATGCACATATAATAATAGCTATCACTCTAGTATTAGTATGGTCACCATATGAAGCTTTATATGGTAGGAAATATAGAAGTCCAATTTGTTAGGATGTTGAAGGGATGAGATAGTTAGAGGGTCCCGAGTTGAGTGTGAGCTTGTAAAACACTAGTGATTGAGTGAAATACCCAATTGGTGAATTGGGGAATGGATGTAGGGTTGGTTAATACCCGAACCACTATGAAACTCTTGTGTTCATTCTTCTCCTACCCTTTCTCTAATCTTTCATTTTTGTGAGCTTCCACCAAATCAAAAGTTCAAACTTGCCACCAATTCAACCCCCTCTTCTTGGTGCACTAGGGCCAACACTTGGTGTGTCCTATTCTTCTTCTACTTCTTTTATTTCTTGCTAAACAAACCTTCCCCTCTAAAATTTAAAATTTCGTACCAATTTAACCCCCTTTCTTAGTATACAAGGGCCAACAAGTTGTATTAAAGTTTCATCTCAAAGAAAACATTAATTGAATGAGAAAAGATCATGACAGAAGAAGGAATCCCCACTTACCTCAAGTCTTACTTTGATGAAACCGACTATACTCATTGAAAGTATAAAACATAGATTTGTTTAGATAGTGATGTAGTGGATTTGTCAGATATTGTAGCAAAGGAATGAAAGCCTCTTACTAAAGTGGTAGATGGTATTGAAGAACTAATTTTAAGGGAAGAATGGGTAGAAACACATAGAAGGTCAAATAGGAAGAATAAGAGGGCAATGACCATTCTTCTTAGCTTTTTATCAAGAGAAGAGATTGGTAGAGTGCAATATTGCCTAACTGTCATGGGATATAGAAGGCATTAGAGAACTATCATGAAGACATTACTTTTATGAAATCAAGTAGGTTGGAAATATAGATGATGGAATGAGAGCTTTGCATGATGAAAAAAAATGAAAGCATCACCGACATGATAAATAGGCTCTTCTCCATTGTCATAAACATGAAGAAGTTTGGAAGAATTCTCATCAACCATAAGGTAAACACTAAAATTCTCAAATCTCTTCCTCTTGAGAAATTTGGTGTTAGAGTTTATAAGATACAAGAATCCAATTTAGAGATTGAAAAGGTGCAAATAAACGTCTTTATTGGCAAGTTGCTTACCCATGAGCTACCCTTAAAGAAGGATGGGGAGATAAAGAAAATGATGAGGCATGGAGATAAAAATGAAAAAGTAGAAAAAAAGACTTTTACTCTCAAATCCTCAGATAAAAATAAGGAGGTTGAAGTTACCTCTATTAATAGTGATGAGAGTGAGGAGGAAGAGGAACTAGCCATGCTCGGAAGGAGGACCAAGGAGCTCATAAAGAGAAGGAAAGATAAGAGGAACTTCAATAGAGTATCTCTCAATTTCAAAGACAAGAATGAAATGACTTGCTATGGATGTGGAAAATAAGATCACATTAAATTTGAATGTCCTAAGCTCAAGAAGAAGAAAAAATAGGATAAGGAGAAGAAGAAGATCTTCAAGGATGCATGAGATGATAGCTCAAGTGAGAAAGAAGAAGATGAAGAACTTGCCAACCTATGCTTCATGGCTCAAGAGGACTTCTCTAACGAGGGTAAGTACTTTTTCACATTCTCATCAATATTATGAGGACTTAGATGATGTGGATGAAAAGCTTTTTGAAGGTCTAACCTTGAGATGTGACAAATATAAATCTCAAATGAAAACTTACAAGAAAAAGTGTTCAAAACTTGAGGATGAATTTAAAAACTTAAATGATCTTGTAAGTAACTTGAGGACTTCTAATGAAGAACTAAAAAATCCTTAGAAAATCTTTCTAAATCTTCATCCTTTCTTGAATCTCTAAGAAAAGAAAATGACACTTTAAAAAGGTGAAGTTATTGAGCAAAGGTATTCCATCTTAAGATTTTACAATAGGAAAGTAGCTTTCGATACTCTTATTATATCTCAAATACCACCCTTAGTGAGATAGGTTTAGGCTTTAATAGAGCTTCCTCATCTACATCTTCTCCTCTTGTAATCATTAGAGCATCTACACCTCAAACTTTTAGTTGGGAAGAAAATTGCTCCTAGCACTAAGTCACATATGCCTAAGGGCAAAACAAAGGCTTTAGAAGGCTTAAGAGATAAGTCTTAAAGAGCAAAGCATGCGTACATATATACTAAGAGGCATGCTTCAAGGCATACATATAAAAACTTCTCTTCTACTCCTCATCACTCATGCACTTGCATGCATTCTCATAACTAAAGTATGAGAAGGCCTTCTACTCATACTCAAGTTATGCATAGGGTAAAGACTCATAAGTCTAAACGCTAATGCCACTATTGGATGAGATATGGACATATTAAAGTCTTTTGCTACATTAGAAAGGAGCACCTTAAATTAGAGGACCCTTTTAAGCTTAACCCCTAAGGACCCAATATACTTAGGTACCTAAATAAAGGTACATTATTTTTATGTTGTAGGAATGTTTATAAACCACCAAAGAAGATGATGATTGACATATGGATAATGGGTGCTCAAAACACATGAGCAAAGAATAAAAAGCTATTCATAACTAGTAAAGAAAAAGATGATGGCAATGTCACATTTAGAAATAATGGCAAAGGTAAGGTAATTGCCATTAGAATTGTTGGTAAGAAAAGTTACTCTCTTATTAATAATGTTTTTTTAGTTGAAGCATTAAAACATAATTTGTTGAGCATAATAAAGTCACTTTTGACATCAGAGAATGTCTGGTTACCACCGTGGTGGATAAGAAGTTAGTCTTTAAGGGTAAAAAGAGAGGCAATACCTATTTAATTTACTTAGACAATTTGGCTACCTAATCCTTTAAATGTCTTATCTTTATTAGCAATGAATCTTAGCTTTGGCATAGAAGACTTGGACATGTTGGCATGGAGCTTCTGCAAAGTTTATTAAAAGGAGAGCTAGTAGAGGGTCTTATAAAGCTTAAGTTCACAATAGATAGGACATATGGGCCTTGCCAAATGGGGAACCAACACCAAACATCCTTCAAAGCAAAAAATGTTGTAAGTACTTTTATACCTCTTCAACTCATTTATATAGAGTTAGTTGGACCCACTAGGAATGCTAGTCTCAGTGGAAAGTATTATGCATTTGTCTTAGTTGATGACTACTTCAAGTTCACTTAGGTATCCTTTCCTACTCATAAGAGTAACACTTGTTGCTTTCAAAAGTTTTGCCAAAAAGAGTTCAAAATGAAAAAGGTCACTTCATTTCTTCTATTAGGAGTGACCATGGAAAGGAATTTCAAAATGAATCTTTTGAAAATATTGTTTAGAGAATGAGATTTCTCACAACTTTTCTACTCCTAACACACCACAATAAAATGATGTAGAAAGGAAAAATAAGACATTAGTAGAGATGGCTAAAACTATGCTTAAGGAGTATTCCTTGCCAAATTACTTTTGGGACAAAACCATTAATACTTCATGTTATATTGCAAATTGTGTTTTCAAAAGACCCATTTTAAATAAAACTTTTTATGAGCTATGGAATGGTAGGAAATGTAAGATTTCATATCTTAAAGGTTTTAGTATAAATGTTGTATACTCAATACCAAGGAAAACTTTAAGAAATTTGCCTTTAAAATTGATAAAGGTATCTTTCTTGGCTATTTTACCACTAGCAAAGCCTATAGAGTGTTTAATAAAAATTCTATGATGGTTGAAAAGTCTATGAATATTATATTTGATGAGTCTAGTAAACTTGACCTCGGAAAAGGTTCTCTTATTGATAATCATGTAGGTGACTTTGAGAAGTTGGATTTTGATTTAATGCCAAAAGATATTATGATTGATCTTGAAGATAATAAGCCATCACAAGGAGTTGAAGAACCTCAACCATAATAAGAGGAAAATGAAGCTGAAGAACTATCCAATGATTGGAGATTCTTCAAGAATCACCCAAAAGATCTTATCATTTGCAAGACATCTAAGGGAGTAAGTACTAGAGCTCAATTACATGCTTTAGATAATAATCTTGCTTTTGTTTCTCAAATGAAGCCAAAATCTATTAATGAGGCTTTTGATGATAAGAGTTGGGTGATTGCTATGTAAGAAGAACTCAACCAATTTGAGAGAAATAAAGTTTGGAAACTTGTTCCTAGGCCTAAGGAACACCCTATTGTGGAATGCAAATGGGTGTTTAGGAATATGTTAGATGAGTAAGGTGTTATTGCAAGAAACAAAGCTAGATTTCTTTCAAAAGGTTACAACCAAGAGGAAGGCATTTATTATGTTAAAACCTTTGCCCCTATAGCAAGATTAGATGCCATTAGGATTCTTTTAGCATTTGCATGTCACATGAATTTTAAGCTTTTTCAAATGGATGTGAAAACTGCATTTCTAAATGGTTTCATTGAGGAGGAAGTTTATGTTTAACAACCTTCAGGTTTTGAGTCTCATGTTTTTCCAAATCATGTTTGCAAATTAACTAAAACCTTATATGATTAAAATAAGCTCCAAGAGCTTAGTATGAAAGGCACTTAGTTCATTTCTTTTTCAAAATGGTTTTGAAAAAGGCAAGATTCATACTACTTTATTTGTGAAATGTTGTAATAAAAATGTACTCATTAGGCAAATATATATTAATGATATTATATTTGGTGCTAATAATGAATCTCTTTGTGAATAATTTGCTAAGTGTACGACTAGGGAGTTTGAGATAAGCATGATGAGTGAGCTCAAGTTCTTCCTTGGTCTTTAGATTAGGCAAACCAAAGAGAGCATTTTTATTATCCAAGCTAAGTATAAAAATGATATACTCAAAAGGTTTGACATGGATGAATGCAAAGTAGCAAAAATCCTAATGGGTGCAACTATAAAGCTAGAAAATGATGAATCGAGTAAGCCTAATTATAAAGGTATGATTGGCTCTCTCCTCTATCTTACTGCATTTAGACTTGACATAATGTTTAGTGTTTGCTTGTGTGCTAGATTCCAATCTTATCCTAAGGAATCTCATATGAATGCCATTAAAAGAGTTCTTAAGTATTTACTTGGCACATTACATTTAGGACTTTGGTATCCTAGGAATTCATCTTTTAGTCTTCTTGGATATTCAGATGTAGATTTTGCCGATAGTTTGATGGATAAGAAGAGCACTTTTGAAACTTGCCAATTCATAGGTGAATGTTTAGTTTATTAGTTTAGCAAAAAATAAGTTTTGGTTACCTTATCTACTAGCGAAGTGAAATGTGTGGCGGTAGGTTGTTATTGCACCCAAGTTCTTTGGATGAAACAATAACTCAAGGATTATGGAAAAGATGTTGATTACATTCCCACCAAATGTGACAAAAAAAAGTGTAATAAATCTTTCTAAGAATCCCATCCAACATTCAAGTGGCAAACATATTGATATTAGACATCATTTTCTTAGAGATCATGTCTAAAATGGTAATGTGGTGTTAGAATTTGTTGACACCAATGACCAACTTATAGATATTTTCACTAAACTCCTCAATGAGAAAGAATAAACTTTATCAAGAGGGAGTAAAAGATGTTAGATGGAAGTTTCTTAAGGTGAAAATTGATCTCATTTTATGCACTTCACTATGCTTGTCCATATTAATCATTGTTTAATATTATTGGTGATTGCATGATAACTTGTTGTGTTGGATGCTGTAGATGTGTTAATTCATTGTGCCCTTGTGCTTTTCAATGCCAAATTGCTTGAATTAATCATCATAATATTATGTTGATCACATCAAGTTTGGGCTAATGTTTCTTTCATTTTTTTTTTTGAAAAATGCTTTGTAATTCATGACTGAGATTTACAATTCACGATCACTACTTATAATTCTTCTTCAACCTTTCAACCTTTGTCAATTAGCTATAATTATCTATGATCACCACTACTAAATTTTTCAAATTTCAAATATGTTGACTATTAATTATGTTCTTTCCTAAGAAAATCTAAATTGTTATTCATAAATTTCATAAATAGTGGTCCTGATAAGTATGTAGTTACCATGATATATTGTAACCACTAGGCATTGATTAATTTGACAATCAAATGGTTCCTCTTCCTTATTTAATGCTTTTTTGACCATTTTATAGTTGTTTTCTCCCCTTTCTCCACCTATTTAAGTCTTATTCACACTCTTCTATTCTACATTGATCATCTTCTTCTTCATACCTTTCATCTCTTTTCAATTTCTCATCTACATTCTCTTTTCCTTTACTCTTATCTCACCCAAGAAACTCACAAGAGCAGAAAACGAGAAGGTTGTTAACCCACCTCAAGGCCCTCCACCTCTTCATGTTATGAAAGGAATCACAAAGGAAAAGAAGGAGAGATACAAGACCAACACCAAAAAGATCATCCAACCTATCAAAATACCCTCCTCCTTCCTTCTCAAAACTCTTGTCATCAACAGAGTAATCCAAGCATTTCTCTCCAACCTTAGTTGGATTGAATTCATTTTTTTTATGAAGAACGAGTTATGAATAAATTGTACAAGAATTTATGTGCATCATTACTCTTAATCGAAGGGTAGAATCTAAAGTAAGTTTGTATGATCTTGTCTTTAAGGCATTTGGAGATCTGTATTTCATTTCTTTTGCCCAACTTTACTCCTTTTTTAATTTCCTAATCAGAGATGATGTTCCATTTATTATCTCTTCCCTTGATATCATATATTCTGAGTTTTGGCATGAAGTTTCCATTGAAATCAAACATGATCCAAAAACTTTAGTGGCTAAATACATCAAAACCTTAACAATTGGCTCCTCCATTGAATTATTACCTTTTCCTTCAATGCTAGGGGTGATGGGAATGAAAAGTCTTTTAAAAGACCTAGCTTTTCTCTTTTGCCTCGCAAAAAATAAGCCCATCCAAACTGGGAGATACCTTGTGGATCAATTGATCAACATGAGTACTAAATCTAAGATCCAATTTCTTCTTCCCATTGACATCACGACCATATAAGTCGCGATCATAACATGCATCGTAAAATCATCTGTCCAAATTTATCTAGCTCTTATGCAAGATAGCAGTCGTGAACTTTTGCTTCATGACCACAAATTAGGATGCAAATTTAAATCTTTGAGATTAAGGCTTTCATTTAAATTCCTAAGCAATTTTAGTTAAATATCTGTAAGATAAACACTAGAAATTAAAATTAGAACCTTTCAATTTATATTGTCAATATCAAAAGAGACTTTTGACTTAATGTTGACTAACCTAGTCCAATAATATTATTGTTGGACTAGGTTGGTTAAACCTATGTCATAAGCCTCTTTTGATCTTGACAATAGAGATTGATCAATTATAATACTTTAATTAGGTATTGTTTTGCAGTATATAAGATTTATCTTCATTAGAAGTTAGTGAAGGCTTTGAATGATGAGAACAAAAAATTCCTCACCAAAAAGTATCTCCCATCCTAAAACTTTCTTGATTTGACCCATTTGATTAATGCCAAGCCCATTCATCTTGACTCTTATATGCATACCTTGGGATCCTATGGGGCAAAGAAATAAAAGACAACTCATGCCTCTAAGAGAAAAAGGCTAGTGATTGAAGAAGGCACTAAGAGCCCATTTAACAAAGTCCAAGGTAAGGCCAAAATCTAAGTCTTCTTCTATCAATAAGAAACATGACAAGGTGATGAGAATGATCAAGAGAAGATTCCTTCTTCTTTCTCACCTTCATAGTGGCTTGTAATTCTTTATTTTTAGTATTTTTAAGGTTAGTTTTATTGTTAATTGAGTTTAATTTGGAAAAAATACCAAATAATGTCTCACTTTTAGCTTGTATTTTGTAATTTATAGGAAATCCTAAAAATTGGAGTTGATTGATGAATTATGGGATTTTTCTGGATGAAATTGTGCAATTTCAGAAGTTTAGGGACCAAACAAAAATTTGATAATTCAGGGACTAGTTTTGATATTTTTTAGACAAAATTTTAGTCATTTCCTAATACAATTGAGAAGCTGTCGGTGCAGTTTGAGAAGCTATATGTGCAGTTTGGGAAACTCATTGAGTCCTTTCCTAAAGGAGGATTTATTATTTTCCAAAATGGAGGAGGAGGATATTTTTTTCATATTTTGAGGGAGAGCAGAAGATTATAAATAGATGAGGAGAATTCCAAGAAGTTTTATGTGTTGTTTTGTTTTTTTTTTTTCTGGAGAAGAAATTGTCTAAAAGCGGGGAATTATTAATCATTCATCAAGTTTGAAAAGAATTAGAGGCTATAAGAGTTTTATCATGAAAACTTTTCTATTTTATTTTCTTTTTATATTGATGTTGGCTAGTAATTCCATTATGAACTAAATTAGTTAGACACTTAGGCATGATGAACTCTAAGATGAGTTTAGAATTGCGATTTTCTTTAGATAATACAATCTTTTCATTATTTTATGGAATTTAATTGTGTTTGCTCTTTATTTCCTTGAATTGATATGTCTGAAATATTGATTCTTGCCTTATAATTCCTTAAACTTAGATTGAAAAATTAAGTTATTGAATAGATTTAGCATAATTGAAAGGAGCTGCATGTAACCTTATAGATAGGATTACATAAATTCTCTAGATTAGGGTGAAACCTAATAGTGAAATTCAAAGGAACTATAATGCAATTTTAGGGGTTTTAGTTAGGAAGAGATTCCAATTAATCAACCCAGAATTAGATGTTAATTATCTCGAGAAGGATTTTAACATACTAAAGGGATTTTCACAGTTCCATAAATATTGAATTAGATTGTATTGTTAGAAAATTAATTTTTTAATAAGTCTTAGGGGGATTCAATACTTGAGTGATGTTTGTCATATCGATCACCTTTTTCCCGCTCTCTAGTTCATATTTTTATCATTCTAGTTTGTTGAATTATTTTATTTTAATTTTTAATTGGTTAATTAATTCACTTAAATTTACTAGTTAAATAATAGAGAAAAAGCTAATAATAGTACTTTTAGTCCTTTAAGGATCGACACTCGATACTCCTATATTATATTATGCTCAATAGGTGCACTTGCCTATTCGATCTATAGGTGTTGGCCTCAGATCGTATCAAATTTTTGGCACCGTTGTCAGGGAATATAATATTAGTTTATATATATATTAATTTAGCTAATTTTTCATTTTTGTAATTTTTTTGTTTCATTTTACCCTTCTTGTTTTAGTTTCATTTTTTTTATTTTGTTGTGGTTTCTACTCTTTTCAGGGGCTTTAGCGGTGTATGACTCAAAGCAACACAACTGAGCTAGAACCTGAAGACCCTGAGATAAAGAGAACTTTCCATCATAATTTAAAGCAAAAGCGTCAAGAGAAGGTTGAGCATAATCAAGAGATAGGAATCATGGCAGATCGCCAGATGACAATGTTTGACTACGCCAAACCCATTGTGACAGAAACTGGAACAAGCATAGTGAGACCTGCTGTTGCAGCCAATAATTTTGAGATTATGCCAAACATCATTCAAATGGTGCAGTAGTCAGTACATTTTGATGGTTTGCCGGATGAGGATCCAAATGCCTATCTTGCTAGTTTCTTGGAGATATGCGACACTTTCAAGATCAATGGAGCTACGGATGATGCAATCCATTTAAGGTTATTCCATTTTCATTGAGGGGATAAGCCAAATGGTGGTTGAACTCACTTCCTAAAGGTTCTATTACTACATGAAACCAAATGACAGAGAAGTTTTTGTTGAAGTATTTTCCACCTATGGAGTCGACAAAATTAAAGAATAATATCTCATCACTCACTTAATTTAATTCTGAGTCACTTTATGAGACATGGGTATGGTTTAAGGATTTGTTGAAGAAATGTCCACAACATGGATTGGATACTTAGTTTCAGATTCATACATTTTATTGTGGATTGAATCAAATGACTCGTCAAATGATAGATGCAGCGGTAGGAGATTCTCTCAACAATAAGACACCAGATGAAGCTCAAACATTAATTGAGGAGATGGCAATGAACAGATATTAGTGTCAAACCAATTCAAGGAGTAACAAACCTACTGGTATATATAATCTTGATTTAGTCGTTCTTTGGCAAGCCAAGTTGAAGCTTTGAATAACAAGATTGATGAATTAGTTTTAGCTACCTAAATGGGTCAAGTGTTGCAATGTGATGTGTGGAATGGGACATAAAAGCCAAGATTGTCCTAGTGTGCTTGGAATGCAATAATTATA
>CATIWR010023867.1:0-62185 GCA_949677035.1 Omphalea diandra | reverse complement strand
TATCTCCAAATACTCGCCACTTTTTCAACCGCATATCATATAGGATCAACCCATGAAGACCAGCAACTGCTAAATACATTCCATCCTTGCTAGCTGCCACATGTTGAACAGGCCAGTTTTGAGAGATGTAAGAAACCTGAGACAAAAAAAATATCATATCAGCCTCCAAAAACTGGATAGATCATCTTCCGTAGTTGAAATAACTGAGAACAGCAAAATTATTAAGCCTAATATTTGAACACATACCGGAAGGTTTAGATGTAAAATTTTAAGTTCATCAGTATCTTCAGACTGTACAACAAGCAACCTATCTTCACCATAAATCACTTGGCGGACATATGTCATTCCCGAAACTCCTCTGCTTAGACAACATTTCCCAAAAGAAAATGCAAGAATTCTCTCCGAAGATCCTTCTTCAATCGCATAAAGCCTATATCCATATTCATCCCACTGCATCAGTGAGGTGCCACCCATCAATGGCTCATATTTACAATCTTGGTTTGGCTTAACTACTGGAGAAGAAACAGAACTTAAACCAACTTGACGGATTGTTGACATTAAACGACAGCCAGAGACAGACCAAACTGTGAGTCCTCTTAACCTCCACCCAACAGCAAAAGCAGAATTATCAGGTGTCCATGCAATACAACTAACAGAACCAGTGTCATCCACTGAGTACCTGCAAAATGATAGAGTAATTGATCAAAATTTAAAATATTTGAATTTTATGAAATAAAGTCAAAATACAAAATTATATTGTAGAAATCAAGACCGAAGATACAAAGATGACCATCTAAATGAAAAGACAAAAAAGGTTGTCCCAACTCCAAAGAAGCTTATACAAGAGTAATTCACTTTTTAAGAAACCTTTCCATTCTTAATAGGTGGAACTCGGTGGAAGCAAGTGTTCTCAGTCTCATCGAAAGATGAAAATCTGAGCAACCAGTCTGAAGAACTAAAACTGAAAACCATTAAATCATCACAAAACTTAAATAACCATACTAATTTGTGCAACACTTACCCCCAGTCATACAAAGACACACTACGGATCAGTGCTGCAGATTCTGCTAGGTCATATAACTCGACAATCCCCCTTCTAGTACCAACTGCAAGAATTTGTTGATCTGGAGCTACTGAGGCACATACAGCATCACCAGAACCCAACTTCTTTTCAGCTCTGATAGATTCAGCTTGCTTTAACCCTTTCTTGCTTACAGAACACGATACCAGTTGTCCCTCCGAGGATAAAACAAATAGCAACCTCATTGAAAAGCAAAGCTCCAGCTGTGTAATAGCAGGCTTCCTGGTGATATTATTGGTGGACGCAAGACCTCCTGGGGCTGCAGCAGAACCATGGCCATTAACGAAAGAGTGGGGTGACATAGAGATTTCACTGCTGTCATGTGGATAGGGATCAAGTTCAAAAGCCCCATTGAACTATAGAGAAAAATGGTGCAAAATAAAAAAATAAGAAAAAAATGAGACCATGTTAAATGGAATTGTGACAAAAATAATTTAAAAATATAAGCACTTAAATATATTCCTATTACCTCTCCCTTCCAAGAAATACTATATAAAGATCCATTGGAAAGTCCAAGTAGCATATGTTTGTTGTCACTCACAACATTGCTCCTGGAAAGAAAGATAAACTATGAAGATCAGACAAAGAACACAATATTAGCCTCCATTTGTTTCATGAAAAATAACTTATCTGAGCAAAATGTTTTTTGAAAAACATATTTTCTCGTGTTTGTAATACATTATAAAAAAATATATATTAATTTTCTTATGATTTATAAAATTATAACAAATTTTAGACTACAAATATTTTATTTATACTATTTATTATTTAATATAAGAAAAAATACGTTAAAATATTATCTATCACCAGTGATCATTGCTGGCCAACAATGACTGGTGATGGATTTCAGTAGTCAAGGATAACTAGTGATAATAAATACATATGTTAATATGATTTATCTTTCATTTAGATGAGTTTTTCAAAATTCGGATAATAAGTTCCTGTTTTCAAAATGGGAAATCATTTTCCCTTTGACCAGAAAAATATTTTCTATTGACCAATTTTTATGGGTACACCAAACAGAGGAAAATGCAAAAAACGTTTTCCTAAAATATATTTTCAGTGAAATAAATGGAGCCTCACAATAAAAATATATAAACAACAAAATGCAATCTCAAATTTAAATCAATGACTCGATCCCTAAAAGTCAGAAATAGGTCAGCTTCAAAGCCCTAGAAATTCAAAAAGAGTAAGCAGTGCTACTTACACTGTCAAGTTCTTTTCTGCAAAAGGTACCTGCTCACTGAGAAGAAGCGTTATGTTAGCAAGAAACAAACCAGACAGTTGCTTTCCTCCAATTTGTATTCTTTTTTCAGTGAATTGGACCTTCAGTATGTGAAGAAAGAAGGAAGAAGTCTGCAAACAGTAAAAGACAATACCAAAAAAAAAAAAAAAAAAAACATGAGCAACAATGTGATGCATTAAAACCATAGTTTCAGGCCAAATCCAAAAAGAAATCAATAAATTAGATTAGAAAATAGTAAACATGCTGCTAGTGGCGCCAATGCAAGACCTAGTTTCAAATATATAAGTAGTCGAGTTCAGCACATTTCCAAATTCCAACTACTCAACTGACACACTCATAGCAAAGCCATCACAGAAGCCCATCTCCCATTATTTCAGTCATCAGAGTCACGGTTGCGTAAAGACATTTCCAATTAATTTATTAAGAAAATCTCGGTAAAAGAATAGGTGCATTCTAAGCAACTGATAAATGGAAGAATGAAATGAACGCAAATGGCTTACAAGAACCGCGATCAATTTGGCATCAGGGCTCCACACAGCCTGTAAATTCTCGCCCTCCCTTTCCACCGACGAAGCATCCCTCTTGTAGCTGCCCAACCTCACTTTATGCTGCACGCATGATCTCGTAATCAGAACAGAGTTGAAAACCCTAATTTCGAAGCACAGACGTGAATTAATGTAGAAATAGCAAACCTGAGAGGAGCTCCAGAGCTCGAGGTGAGAAGGAGAGACGACGAGCAGCAGGCGATTGATGACTTTCAGGTATATAATCTGCTGCGATGAAGGACAGAGTCCATGGTCTAGAGGGATCACCTGAGGCCATCCATATGCCATATACATCTTCTCTTCCCTTTTTTATATATATTTCGAATTTGTTAAATCTAAGGGTTAATAACAATAACAATGTGTTGGTTTTAGAGATCTGGAAGTGGAGAGGTTAGGGTTTAGGATTGAGATCTGAAGCATTTTGCAGCACTGCATCTCTTCAGGTAGATCATAGATCTCGCTCAGGATTTTCTTCACTTTTTTTTTCCTAATTTATTTTATTTGTATGTGGTGTAGAGTCGAGTCTTGATGGAAACAAAGACGCTGTACCAAGACTCCTACGATGTCGTTTTGATATGCATTTCGCATAGGATAGTGCAGAGCAGACTGGGGAGACGAGAGGAGAGGACAGGCTGATTTTCTTCTTCTGTTAAGCTTTTCTTTTTGTTCTTTTCTTTTGTCTAGGCTTTACGATAGCTGGTTGATGGGCTGGCTATTTGCCGAAACACTGGCTCTAGTGCTATTTGATGAACTAGATTCGAGGGAATCTGAAAGGCCATGACCTGCTATAGTTTAGTATAAGTGGAAGGCCCGCTTCAATCCTAGCCCAAAATCTTCTTTGCACAACAATCATTACAACGGCTACATTTGATGCTCGACACACTCAAAAAAATTAATGAATAAAAACTATTTTTTAAATAAAAAGCAACATTAAATTATTTTAAATGATATAATTTTTTTAATTTTGATAAAATTATTTTAATATAAAAATAAATTTTATAAATAACATATCTACTTATGTATTTATTATAATTAATTATTTTTAATTATTGTCGTCATTAATCATCATTGATCACTATTACTAGTCAATGTTGACAATCAAAAATGTATTTTTAATATATTTTCTCATATCGAATAATAAATAATAGTTTAAATATTATTATAATTGTATAAATAAAAATTAATATTTTCTAATAATTTCAATTATTAAAAATTTTCTAAGATATCTTTTTAGATAAATTATTTTTTGTGAAATAAATGAAAATTATATATATATATATATATATATATATATATATATATATATATATAATGTTTCTCTCTTCTATAAATAGGCCAAAGTAAGAGGCTCTCTAGTTTTCACTTTTTTTTATTTCTTCCTCTATTAAAATCTCTCATATGCACTTATTTGGAAAAAATATATCCTATACACGCTATTAGACATTATCTAACTGGACATCAAAATACTTTTACTTTGATAAATCTCTAAGGATTTAGATTTTTTCATGTTTCATTCAATGTAACTTATCATATTTGAATAAATTCAACTATTCATTTTAAATGAATAGTTGATATTTAATTTTAGTATGTAACTTTCACTTCTTAAAAATTTTAATTTAATTTTTTTAATGCAATCTCAACCATTCATTTCAAATGGGTGATTAAATTTATTCAAACATGATAGATCATGTTGAATAAAACATGAGACAATGTAAATTCAAGCTCTAGAACTTGATGATAGCCATTTTTCGCTCTTCGCAATCCTCTTATCTAAAATCATATCATTAAGACCGGTGTATCCAGTGTTGATTTATTTTTTTATTTATGTTTATTAAGACAGTATTGAATTGATCAATTTGATTAGACTAGTATGAAAAATTTTATATTTTTATAAATCTTTTCATTTATTTAGCATTAAATATTTATTTCAAATTACCATTTAAATTTTAAGAAAATAATTTCAACAAGATAAAATTTTAAAATCTGAATTTTATTCTCTCTCTATAATTAATTATAACTAATAATCTAGAGCTAATACTCTTTATTAGTATTTCCAATGGATTTATTTCTACTAATTCAATATACATTAATTTTTTTTATGAGATTGGCCAAATACATATATTCACTTGAATTATTCATAAAATATCATTTTATTCCTTAATCTTTTATTTCTATCTATTAAATTTATATAGATCCACACATCATATGTTTCATCAACCCATTCTCTATTCTTAGTCTTTGTTTTTTTATGTTCTGCTGTTGGAAGACTAGGGAAAAAAACCAAAAAAACAAAAAAGCGTGAATGACTTCAACTGATGCATTTTTTTCATTTAAAAAAAATGAATACATGCGAGATCTTATATACAAAAAATTTTAAGATTCTATGAGATTATTATAATTGAAATATATTCATATTGTTTAGTTAAATTCATCATTTAAGATAGAATATCAAAAAAATAATCACGATCAAGATATCAAAATTTTCTTAGGCATTTCATCAAACAACTTATGCACAATAACAATTTCTTCATATTTGATTTGCATGTAGAACATCATAGAAAATTAATTAATGAGAAAAATGGATAAATTTGTGTAGATGAAAAAAGTTTAAATAAAAAAACCAATGAACTAATTGCAGCATATTATCTGATAAGTTTAAAAAGTAATTCTTTTACACTTTATGTCAATTCTAAATATTAATTGATAGAATTATTACTGGAATTCTTTAATTTTGTTATTAACACTTTTTTATTTTAAATAAAATAATTAAATTCTCATAAATATAATCTTTCGAATAATAAAATTATTAAAATATAATTTAGTTCATTTATTATTTTATTAAACTATATTGCAAGCAATCATCTGAGAAAAATCAAAAGC
Organism: Omphalea diandra; assembly: GCA_949677035.1. NCBI lineage: Eukaryota > Viridiplantae > Streptophyta > Magnoliopsida > Malpighiales > Euphorbiaceae > Omphalea > Omphalea diandra. The sequence goes on along the minus strand of CATIWR010023867.1, from coordinate 56,433 downwards.
ACCTTATTAAAAAATTATAACCAAAGTTTAAGCTATATGGTATCATATGAAATTGTACAAAACAGTTTCATATATGTGATATAATGGCTAAAAATACATTTATATATACAATTTTACTTATAATTAACAGTCCTATCTAACAACCAACGAAGTTATACATTTTTTTAACTTTCAAATCAGGATCAAAAAAATGAAATTATAGTCGGCTCTCTTCAAAGTAGGTTTTGATTTAATGAAATTGAAGTTCAATTAGAGACAAATCTCTTTAAAATGGGCTCAAATTAATCGATTAAGGTTCACTCTTTTAAGCTTAATTAGGATTTAATTTAATAAATTAAAATTTAATATTTGATTAAATTAAATTAGGGTTCACTTTGTTCAAATTAGTATTTAATTTAATAAAAGTTGGTTTAAGTATCTTGAAATTATATTTGATTATGTAGAATTAAAGTTTCGATATATTGAAATTAGGATTCACTTTCTTTAAGTTATGGTTCAATTCAATAAAAGTAAGATTTATATTCTTTAAAATAAGATTCAATTTAATGAAATATAACTGAAATCATGAGTTTACATTTTAAAAAAAATTGAAAAAAGAGACACATGACAAATAATTTATAGTATTGTATAATATAATTAAATAAAATACAATTTACATATTATACAATATACCATTAATTATCTAAATAAATTTAATTGAATAAACATATTGCTACAAAATGTAGGATTCAATTTGATATTTAAAAAAAAATTGCTACTCCATTTAATTATATAGCACAATATTATAAAGTAGTTCACTATTGACTAAGTGTATTAGTTTCTAATATATATATAGTGAAATCTTTTAATATATATATATATATAGTGAAATTTCATTAAAAATATAATATTTATTAAAATTATAATTAATATAAGAGTTAAATATCTGAATCCCTGAATTTTTTCATATTATACTATTTAGTCATTCATTTTCAAAAATTATACTAAAGTATCCACATATTTGTATTCTGTTAAACTATAATAGACATCTATACATTTTAATAGATTTTTTCGTTAGTCAAATATGAAAAAGTTAAAATTAATTTATTAAATACCCTAAATTCTTTATTATTTCTCATCATTCACTCTCATAAGACCTCAACCCAAAAACCTATTCTCTCAAAATACCCAAAAACCTATTTCCAACCCTCAAGGATTAGATATCATGCCACCAGAGCTCAATTGAGGAAAAATATTGGTCACTCCCAATATGATAACAATATAATCATTGAGTATTACATATTTATCCAAAAACTCAACCCATCACCACTATTGACTCCCACACCTTCGTCGGGCTAGGTCCAACTCCGATTAGCCCAATCACAACCTTGTCTTACCTCGCTGACCTAACTCATTTGCCTTGCAGCACTCCTCACCTCCCTTACTGCCAATGGAATGAAGAAAGCTTTTGACTTAAAATCGCCCAACCCATCAAGTCTAGATTCGTTCAAAGGAGATAGTGAGGTTACAATTTGATCGTTTGGCTTGGACGGAAAAGAAAGACAATAGCTTGATGATTTGATTATTTGGCTTGGATGGGACAGTTTATGCCTTACTAATCACCAAGATCTTGTTATTGGTTGTTCTAATGTTTTTGTGAATGGTTTTGATGTTCTGATGGTTTTGAATGGTTTTGATGTTCTTGATTGTTTTGATCTCCACCTTGGTTTCGATTAAGGGATGTTTGACATATTTTGGTGGGAAAAGAAAATATTATTTTGTGTTCATGTTTCGACTAAGGTTTGATTAAAGGATGTTTCGATTAAGGGATATTTGATACCTTGCTTCGAATTGAGATCTTTTGGTGGGTTTTGATTTATAGATTTTTTATTTTATGGGTTCTGGTTTATGGGTTGATGATTTTTAAAGCGGTCATTTGATGATTTGATCATTTAGGTTGGGATTTGATCATTTGATGATAGATTATTAATGTCCATTTATATGAACAAATTTGGTAAACAAATTTTCTTTGATTTTTTTTAGATTATTTGATTTGTTTATTTTATGGATGTTTGATAATTGAAAGATTGTGTTTAATGGTGGAAAGAGAAGTCAGGTGGTGGTGGGGTAGAAAGTGAACTAACATAAACTTTTCATACGAATTTAACATAAATTTTAACAAAGTATAGCGGAAGGAAAATACAGTGATTTATTAGTATAATTTTGTTATAGCAGATGACTAAATAATATAATAGAAAAAAAATATAGGGATCAAAGTATTTAACCCTTAATATAAGGGCGGGGATATGGGCACACCAAAAAATGTTAAAGCCACAACATTCAAGTGCTCAAAATTTTAATATGACCATTTTACCCTTAGTTACTATTTTTATATTTCTTATTATTTTTCTTCCTCCGTTATAGCACCTTATATTTTTTTCCGTAATAACATCGGTTACATGGTGATATTACACGTGGGGTACATCGACTTTACCTCTATAACTAATAGTAAATTTACACATTGAATGAGATGATTATAATAATTTAATAATTTATTATTATTTTATTAAAAATAATTAATAAGTAAATAAAATAAAAATATAAAATTTTTAAATTTATAATTATGTAAAAAAATATTGATAACAAATGATTGTTTGTTGATTCATAGATTTAATTTTAGTTAGGATAATTTTAAGAGAAACTTTATTATATTTGAGTGAAATAATTCTTGATAATCAATTAAACAAATAATATTAAATATTTTATAATAAAAAATAAAATTAATACATAATTATAAATTATATATACATATATGATATAATTATAATAAAATATTATTTGTCGATTCATACATTTGAATTTATCTAACATAGTTTTAACAGAAAATTTTTTAAACTTGTATGAAGTAATTTCTAATCATTTATTACACTATTTGATAACTTTTATATACTTGAAATTTTGAATTTTAGCATTTTGTTTAATAATATTACTTTTTAAAATTTTATAATTTATTGTTTAAAAATTGTTTAAAATTTTTACATTTTAGATTTCTCTGATTCCTCGTCTAAGATTTTTTAGAATTTTTACTATTTAGGTTTTTTTAATTTCTTATTTAGAAATTCTTTTTATATGGCAATTAATTTTTTAAATTTTTTAATATGATATATATTTTTAATATAATATAAAACAATGACACTTGACAATATTATACATAATTGTTTGACAAATGACAAACAATTATTCAAAATTAATTATGAGACTATAATTAATAATATAAATTGATTATAAATGATAAAATGTATTTTTTGAAATAAAAAAGATAAAATTTATTTAAATCGAGCTTGTTACAATATATTGATAAAAATAATTTTTTAAGACAATATGCTTATTTTTTTGTAACTATAGAAGATGAAATTTAAATTTATATATTTGCTATTATGATAGTACATTTTATCATTAGACTATTTCCACGTATATGCTACAATTTATTTTTTTTAGTGTAGACCATCTAATATCCAAAAAGCATATTAACGATTGATTAATTCATATTTGAGTTTGATCGGACACTCGATGAGGGAAATTTTTTTCAATGTGAATATTTTTAATTTACAAGACAAAAATTTGACATTTAATTTAAAAGAAATCAAACTTTTTACCACTCAAACCAACATTAATAAAATTCTATTTAATTTATCAGTAGTTATGACTTGATTTGTACATTTTAAATTTAACCCTCCAAATACTTCTCTACTAGGCAATGAGTAAAATAGTTAATATTTATGATATTATTTTTAAATATATTATCTCCTTTTGATAACAAGTTAATAAAAATAATTATTCATAATTTTACATTTGATATATTCAAAATAATCTTAATTTTTTTTCTTTTGAATATTAACTATATGAATAGTTACAACTTATAAAAAAAATATTTTTTTTAATGTTATTAAGAATTAATTATTATAAACTCCTAATATTTATAATAATTAACTAAATCATTCTTCTAGCTTTGTATGAAATACTTCATTATTATTGTTTTGTTATATATTAAAAACCTTTTATGTCCAAAAAAAAAGTCACTTTTTGTTTAGTCAAATGTGAAAAAGTGAGAAAAAATACAATAATTTTTTTTTGAAAGACTGTATGTGAATCACTTTAATCCGATTAATCCACTTTCTTCTCCATGAAATTATTCGTTCATTATGTTTCTTCTACAAACAACTATTTTTCTTTCAATTTTTAGCAATTAGCAGCAATTCAATCAGGTTCAAATATGTCATAATATCCATAACAATTTCCAGTCAATTAGAAAAAAATAAACCAATAAATTATAAATCTCTATTTATCTTTGAGATCCAATCATCAACAAGAAATCAATATAATTATGACTCGAGCCATAGATGAGACGCGACATCGACGAAAAGAATTGAATGATTAAGGAATCATTTCATTCAAAGGCAGACATGGAATTAGAGGAAAATGGAAAGGGTTTGTAATATTTTTAGTGTAACGAAACAACAATCATGGAATATTTCATACGAGGTCAAAACTAGTAATTAACTTTTTTATTGATATAAATATATTTCTTTATAATTTAAGAATTTTATAACACAATTACTTTTTTCATCAAGTATTATTTTATGATTTCAAACTATTTGTTAAAGGAGTTTTCACTAGAAAAAGAATATATTGAAATTATTTTAATAATTCATTGAAACTAGAATCCTTCTGCAATTATTTTATTTTAAACAAATTATATATACTTAATTTTGGCAGCCGTTGATTTTTAGTTGGTCTCATCTTAATTATGCAAATAAATAAATTTTAAAAATAATTATTTAATATAAAGTGTGGTGTAATTTAACATAATAAATCACTATAATACACAAAAAATTATAATTTTTATAATTTTTTTAAAAGTGATTATTTAAGGAAAATTTTCCTATTGCAAAAAAATGAAGTAAAATAATTGTTTTCACATAATAGTTATTTAATGTAAAATGTTCTCAAATTTTTATAAAATTTAATAAAAATTAGAGGTGATGATTCGTGTCACATAGTATCTAATCGTATTGTGTCAAAACACGTGTATAACACAAAAATACTCAATCCAAACAAGTAATGGTTAATTAATTATGTCAAAATCTTCAATACTAACACAAACATGTTTATAAAATATGTTACAAAACACGATCCGTATAATTCATTTAATTAATGGTGTCATTAACGTGTCATAATACGAAAATACACATTTAACCTAAAAACATATAAAAATAAAATTTTAAAATTTTTAACTAAAATTATTTATATATTGAGAAAATAGAGATTAAATATTAAAAATTTAAGCAAATATAAGATTGAATTTAAAAGTATATATATATATATATATATATCGTGTTTAAATATGTTTATTTGTGTCGTGTATTATATGTTAACTCATTAACTTAATTATATAATCGTGTCTATTGCGAATTAGACGGATCAATTTGTTTAAACCTATTTTTTTATCATATCGTAAACGGATTGATATGTTTATGATCCAAATCTATTTATGCCAAAACCCAAACTCATTTAACTACATGTCATTTAATTGAGTCGTACCAAAAATTGTCAACCCTAATGAAAATGTTTACTTCACTTTGAAAATTTTTGATAATTTTATAGATTTTTTGGTAAACAAACTAGGTTTACTTTGTTTTCAAAATAAGAATTGCAACCAATATTCTTGATATATTTTATTTATTTATGCTTATAAATTATAAATTATTGTTACAATTAATATAGTCTATGTATTATAAGTATATATTTTGAATTATGGGTCAAACTTAATTTAATCTTAAATTTTAATTATTTTTTCCTAAAATTTTTGACTAGAAAATGTGGAAAAAAAAATCAATAACAAGAGAAATTAAAAAAATAAGTGAACATTTCATCAGAAAAGGTTCACGATGTAAAATGGAACTCCTAATAGTAAGAAACTGAGAAATAAAACTTTCAAACTAATATTTTATATTGGCATGGAGTTTTAGTCGATATTTTTAAAACCAAATTGATTAGTGAATTAATTAGTTGATTAGTTTTTAGTTCAACTGATCCGACTAGTTGAATTGATTCGGTTCAATTAATAATAAATAAAATTTTAAAAATATTATTAAAATATATTCAAAATGACAATGCATAAAAAATACATATTTTAATTGTAATGATTTTCTCATATCGTGTGCTTAATTTTGAACTTTAAATGAAATTTATATTCTAAAAAAATTAATTTTGGTATTTCATATGCATTAGGGTTGAAAAGGAGAGATTTAACATCAAAGTACAATATTCTTCAATTTTGGGGCAAAAAAGATGTGAAGTGCAATTTGCAGCGGAAAAAGTTGCTAAAATAAGGTGCGAATGCAACTTGCCGATATGAGACTAATAAATTTATAAGAAAGATGAGTTATTTTTTATCTTTATTTTTATAAAAGATTTTATCTTTTTTAAGAGCTTTGATTTAGGGGATTTACCATAAATATATATATTCTTTTGATATTGTCAAAAGTCAATTCCTCTAAATATTTTTTAGAGAGATTTTTGTGCTATAAATAAGAGTTTCTTTTCGTGTATGCAAGAGAAGGAAAAACGTGAAGAGATTATTGAATTTTATTTAATCAATATATTTTTATTTTTCATATTATTTATGAATTATTGAGAGATTGACCATCTCTTAGTTGATTTATTGTATATGAATGAACTGAAAAAAGGATTTTGCATAATTGATCAAATAATACATGGTGTGAATTGAATGGTATATGGGAATATATATATATGATTCATATGATTTTACAAGTTTTTTTTATAAAGTTTAATGTATTTTCTATCTTGAAAGCTTTATAAAGTGATTTAAGGGTTATTTGATAAAAGTAGGATTAATACATCTCAAGTGGGAATATTAAACAATTTTAAAAAGAAAATCTTAGAATGTGAAAATGATAAATTATTTTGGTTAAATTTAATAAATTGAAATCTATTGGAGTGATTAGATAGACCAATGGTCTTAGTTTTTTTTAGATTGATTGTTACAACTTTAATTAATTGTTGCTTTTTATTTCATTTGCTTTTAGTTTTTAAATTTTCATATTTTATTTATTTTAATTCGATTGTCAAAATAATTATAGATTGATTATAGTTTTAGTACTTAATTTATTAAATTATCGTTAGAATGATATATTTTTACTACTTGATAATTAATGTACTTATTATAATCATTTTAATTTCAACTATCAAAAAATCAGAAAAAATATTAAAAAATATAAATATATTTATAATAATTAAAAATAGAAAAATACTGAAAATCAATCTAGATTAAACTAAATTCATCACTTATTCGATTATTAATTTTATCGATATGATCAATCAATTCAAATTAATTTCAAAATACATTGGTTTTAGGAGGCCATAAATCATCCATAAAAGCTCGAATTTTAATAAAAGTAAGCTTTTCTTCAAGATGTGAGTTGGAGTTTTGAATTGATTTCTAATTTAATGGCAAAATAGTATTTTAGTTTAACAAAAAAGTTGATCCCAACCAATTTAATCAAATAGAATTATCATCTCTATTTTTCTTTAAAAAAGAGAATTATCATTTCTATTAAATATATCAACAATATCATCATATTTTCTTACACCTCAAAAAACATATTTATTGACTTTTTTTTTCATTCTCATGATTATTATATCCACTAACTCATCATTACAGTTTGAATTTTACCAATACAAAATCTCTTTCTTAATATTTTGAAAACAACAATCAAATGAAAAATGAGATAAACGAGAACTCATCATTACTTTTTATTTTTATTTTTTTGTTTCTCTCTAAATGAGAAAAAAATAAAAAAATAAGATAAACGTTTTAAGTTTTAATCTCATCATGAAAAATGCAAAATACATGATAAGAATAGCAGACGAAATAGATGGAAGTTCTTAGAAGTATATATCATAAACATCAAAAGTCGTGGAATGGTTCTCATTAGTCAAGTTTTAGGTATTTACTATTGAATTGAAAGGAACTAATCCACCATCCAACTTAGTTTAAAAGGTAGACAGTAACATCATATGAAAAATACCAAGGCATATGGAATTTCAACCTTGAACCTACTAATCTAGGCCAGGGTCTATGTTGATTTAATGTTCATTATAACTCAGCATAAGAAATATTATGAGTTGAAATCTTGTAGGTGAGAAGTGTGTGGCCGCAAAATGGAAACACGTAACATCAAAAAAGCAAAAATAAGGAGGAGAAGAAGATGGTATATAGGCAGTTAAGAGTGCAGAACAAGGGCCACTGTAAGAAAATCCAAATGAGGAATCAGAGAAATAAGCAGAAGCAGCCCCCATTTCAGATAAGATAAGACTATAATTGTGCCAGTGGCTTGTGGGTTTGCGTGCAACAAGGGGATTGAGGAGACAAAGATCGGACATCTTGGCTATGCCATTGGGTCCATTGACATATTGGCGAAAATTTAGCATTAGAAGTCCCATTGTGAAGAAATTTTCCAAAGGACACACAGAAAATCCCACTTTCTTTCACATCATAATATTGTCTAAAATTAGCATTTAGCTTTATATTGCGGATGCACCTAAACCCATTATACATCCTATCAGATCCTGCCAAACCCTCTAAAATGCAATATTAACCTCAGTTATTAAAGACCATTTGTCAACATTTTCTGCACGACAGTGTGATATATAATTATGAAGAGGAAAAATGTCGGTCTAAGGATATGCACGTTTCACAAAAAAATAAGTTATTTAATATTTTTTAAAATATATATATTTTTAATATTTAGAATATATTAAAAAAATATTTTATAAATTATAAAATTATAATAAAATTTATATTATACTGTTTATTATTTAATAAAAAAAAATATATTAAAAATAAAATTTTTGTGAGTGCCATTGCTAGTCCACAATCACTACAGATAGCAGTGACTGATGATAAATATTAATAGTTGATGATCAGTGATAATAAATATATATTTTTTATTTTTATTTAAAAAAATTATTAAATTTGAAAAATAACTTTTTTTAAAAAAGAAAAGAATATTTTAATAATAATTTAATATTTTATATTTAAAAATATTTTTTATTAATTAATTTTTAAAAATAAGCTAAATATGTAAAAAAAATCTAAAAAATATATATATATATATATATATTTTTTTTTTTAACGAAACAAACGAAAGCCTAGATCTGATCCACTTTGAGAAAGGTGATTCTTGTTTGGCCCACGTTTTGTCATGAACAAGATGGACTCCTTCGTGTCTTTGGATTTTTTTTTTTTTTTTTCATATGAGATATTAGAAGATGGGGTTTAAATCTCCAATCACAGGGAATCGCAGAATTCAAATCTTATTGTCCACAACTGATGTCTACTCCTTTTTGGCACTTGAACTACTCACGGTGACGTGTCTTTGGATTGAATCAAGCATTTCCTGTGCTATAAATTCATCCAAACAAAAGAATTTAAACAACGTAATTTTTAATATTACCAATGTGATCAGTGCTGGAGAAATTAAAAATTTTCATCGTGTGGAGATTTCTAAAGGAATAGTTGAACACACCCACGTGAAGCATTAGTACTTATTATCCGTTGTACAATCTTTACAGATTTCAAGTTGTCCTACCTTTTTATAATTTTAAGTAGAAAACCTATCTCTAACGCTTGCTTTACTTCCTTTTCTTTTCTCTCCCTCTCCCTCTCCCTCTCCCTCTCCCTTCTCTCCTTTTCTTTAATCTCTTCTCATTTTACACTGGCCAAAAGGCTGCCATGGCCAATAGTACTCCAATTTTCTTTGTTCTTTTGTTTGTTTTCTCAGTGGGTTTTCCTTAATAAAATCTTTCTTCAGAACTACAGATTATTTATTTAGATTTATTGGTATTAAAATTAATCTACCTCTCATGGTGAGATTGTGTCCTCATGAAATAGGTTTGCTACAGTTTGATTGCCATATTTATTTTTTTTGTATTAAGTTGATAATGTGTAATCTTCGCTCATATTTAATGAAAAAAAAAAAAAAAAAAGAAGCTGTCCTACCTGTTTAGTGACTTTTTAACTACCTGCTGTACAAAAACAGTGTTAGAATTGGATGTAATGAGAGTGATATGGAAGCAATTGGGCCATGAATGTCTTGGCATTGCTAGGCAAATGGGAAAAAACTTGGCATTACAATTAGTTATGAAGAGTGCTAGGATTTTATGTTGAAATCCCACACTTCACTCACCCCCAATTATAAGAAAATGGTGTCGCCTAATCCAGCCATGATGGTGTGTTGGTTGGCCAGGGTGCGCACCACCGACGAAATTTGTCCTGCCCCTTGGCCCTTTCGCCCTACCACACTCTCGAGTTTCATGGACCCCATCATCGACTTTTGAAGTGGTTGCATACCCCACTTCTCCGCCTCTTTTTCATTTTGTTTCTCTCCTCTCAAGAATGGGCCTCGCTTTCAACAATACCACTCCTCTTTTTTTTTTTTTTTACCAAAAAGAAAATCAAAGTGCACTATTATTGCTTATTTTATTCAATCATTCCCAGCTGCTTATATACTAGATTTAGCTTTTTAATAAAATTAAATTTATTTATATGGAAAAAATCAAGATTTATAAAAAAGTACACTAATTAAGTAATTTCTAATACTTTTAAAATCGGGTTGAAATTGAATTAGTTAATTAATTAATTTTTTATTTGATCTATTTATTCAATTTAATTTAATATATATATATATATATTTTATTTTTTAATATATATAAATAATATTTAAAATTTCAAGTATGATATAATAAAGTAATAGAAAATTATTTTTAATATTTAAAATTTTAGCAAATTAATATAATTTTTTTAAAAAAATTCATAAAACAATTGATTTTAAAATTGAAGTAGTTTGATATTATTTTCACTTTTTTTTTATTTTAATCATTTTTAATTTTTTTATTTTTAATCAAACTAAAATATTGATCTATATCAATTTTATTAATCGATCTAGTTTAATTTTGAAGATATAGATAATTTTATTTTTTTAGAACATGATTAACATAGGACATCATAAAGCTCGCGATTCCCAATTAAATTAATTATAATAAAATGTTTAATATAATTATGATTAGCAATGACATTTATTTGAACAGAAAAGTGGCTTTCCACTTTCTAATGAATTTGGGATTGGGATGTGAATGATTTTTAAAGGGAAAAATATTATATAAAGCATACTTAAATAAAACGCAGCAGGGATCATCAAATGATTAGACGCCGCATGGACAGATCCATTTTGTATTGGAACCAAACTTTCTATCATTATATTATTGCTTTCTTAATTTTAATAATAACCAAGAGCATTGCCGAAGGTACCTCGATATTACTTGTAATCATCCACTATTATTTTTGTCTATTATGATTACATTATGTCCTTCCTGGGTTTGTTCCTTTTTTTTTTTCTTTTTGGGTATATATCAAAATTCCTTTAAAATCAAAAATAGCTATCAGAATTTAAATTTCATGTATTACGAGATAAATATGAAAATCAATGAAATATTGACCTAATGACACAGAACTTATCTCTCTCTTAAGAAAAAAAAAAAAGAAGAAGAATTAATGGCAAGTAACCTTATGACTAGTTAATATATATTACATACACATAAAAATCATAAATATGACGTAATTTCATAATTAGAAATAATGGATAAAACAGAAAATGTGTTGAAATGAAGAAGTATGCACCCCCCTTGTCTCCACATAAACTTCAATATTAATTTACCATATTTGCTATTGATTGGAATTAAGTAAGAGTTGATGAGTGTTAAGCTATTGACCATCCAAGTCGATGGGATGTTGCCATCTTTGATCCATAATTAGTCTGGGTACGTTTAATTTCTCATTATTGGTATGAAGTTGTTATTCATCAACTAATTTAAGTTCCTAGTATCAAACAAGCATAGACTGGTAAATCTAAGAAAATCTGAATTGGGATAATGAGTTCAGTAGTCATATTTTATTCCAAAGTAACCCAATTTTTTTTTTTTTTTTTTTAAAAAAGGCTCCTGCAAATACTTTAGGGGTATTCAAAATGGAAGCTAACGAAGTACAAAAAGAGGGACATGATAAAAATATAACTAATCTCACTTTGTTTCAGTTTTTTTTAAATCTATAAAATTGATATATAAAATAATTTATCATGCTTTACATACAATTTGTTTATTAAAAATTAAAGAAATCCATGAATTTTAGCGGTGTATCTACAAACTTATATCTAAAATATTTTTTGATGTTTGAAAAAAAAAAACATAAATGATAATTGAAATCCTTTTATGAGATCAAACCTTTTCAAATTCATTTTTAAATTAAAGAGTTTTAATTGAATAGTCCTGTCCTATAATCTCATTTTGAAAATTATATGAACAAATATTATATTAGGGCTTAACTAATGTGAAAGATATAACAAAATTAATTAACAAGTGTGGTTTACAACTTCGTCTTAATTGAGGCTATTCCGGTTGTTGCCTTCATTGGACCTTTTTTAAGCATTAAATATTCTCTTTCTTTTCTTTTTCAGTAATCTATTAATTATAAATCCGACCAATAAAATGGTCCTTGCTTCATTAATTTCCTCAAGTAGAGACGTTTAATTCTAAAAAAACCATAATAAAATATCAAATTAAGTAACATAAAAAAATTCAGTGTATGAGTGAGTGATTACGCTGATTAATTAAAAAAGTAGCCATATTTCTTTGCATAAATTGAATGGGAAAAAACTCTTAATAGACATACAGAAATAGAAAATCTAAGCTCAACATTACAGTACACAACAATAATATTAATTTAACAAATAATTACATTTGTTAAAAAAAGAAAAAAAATTTAAGGAAATAAAGAGTTAAGTACCTGATTACGATGCATCCATTTCCTCACTCTTTCCTGAATAACACCACGTGGCACGTGCAAAACCCAGTGCTATTTTCTATTTCCGACTAGACCTTACGCTGCCCTTCCCACGCTTCATGGTACAGGACCCCTCCCGTTAACCTCTCTCACCGACCAATCAAAACCCCTTTCTTCCTTTTGGGACCCACCACCCACTTTTACCCTTAGAAAAATCACATTCCGCAATTTTATCATCACCACCTGCCCTCACTACTATAATAATACTCTTAGCACCCCGTTAGCAGCTGCAACCGAAGCAGAAACAGAAAGAAGCTTCATTGGAAGTACCCTATAAAATCGGAAAGAAAGCCGCCTTTCTCTCTCTAAGCAAAGTTCCTCAACCCACTAAAAATCCATCTTTCTCTCTCTAGAAGGAAAAGAACACGATGGGTTTTCCAGTTGGGTACTCAGAAGTGTTTTTGCCGAAGCTGTTCCTCCACACACTTTCCTTCCTGGGTTTTATAAGAAACCTCATTCTTTGCCTTTTTAACTATCTGGGTCTCTCCGATTTCCTCGAAACAGACGCCGTTTGGCTTGACAACCCGACCCGATACCATTCTCACTCGCACCCGCCCGTGTCAGCCTCCCTGATCCGGGAGATTCTGCCTGTCGTCAAGTTCGAGGACTTGGAAGTGCTGGAGGGGGAGGGGGAGTTGCCGGAGAGTTGTGCAGTTTGTTTGTTTGAGTTTGAAGGTGGGGATGAGATCAGGTGGTTGAATAATTGTAAGCACATTTTCCACCGGGCGTGTCTCGACCGTTGGATGGATCATGATAGGAACACGTGTCCGCTTTGTAGGACGACGTTTGTTCCAGATGAGATGCAAGGAGAGTTTAATGAACGGTTGTTGGCTGCTGCTTCCGATGACGATGATTTTTACAGTGAGTACAGTTCGGTTCCGGTTGTATAGAGCAGGATTTCTTTCCCCCTTTTATTGGTTTATGTTTGTATCAATTATAAAATGTCCACATACAATGAAATTTGGGCAATGATTTGGCCAAATTTTTTTTTAAAAACAATGGAACAGAGAAACATGAAAGTGTTTTTATTTCTTGTTCTTTTTGAATGGATTTTTATTTATTCTTCTTAATATAACTAAACATATCATAATAGTATCAAAATCATCTTTAAAATTAATAAATTTGTAAGACTTAACAGAATAAAGAAAAAAATGAAATTTTCCCATATAACTATATAAGTATTAATCGAATTTTAGATAATTAGTGATAATGATCTTTGAATTATGACCCAAATTTATAAATTTATTTTATTCAATTAAGTCATTTGAATATGATTATTTTTCTATTATAATTTAATATTAACTCTATGTAATTATGAAAAAAATAATAATCCTTTAACAATAAAATAATTTAAGATCATTATTTTTTGCTTAGATTATATTAATTAAAATAATAATAATTATTATATATTAAATAATTTAATTAAATAAAAATAAAATTTAATAATCATAATATAATTTTAACAATAATTCAATGGTCGTTCGAAATAAACAATCTTAAATTTTGTTTTGCTAGTAAGTAGTAGGAAGCAAAAACATTTATTAGAGAAAACAAAATGGATTAGGACTTTATTTATGAAAATTAAATAATAATCTAGTTATTAATTGATAATTTTGTTATAATTGATAATTTAGGTGATCGATATAAAAATATTTGATAAAAATAATGAAAAAATAGCTAAAAATGTAAAATAATCAAAAAAATGAGAATTTAATAATTTATTAGTTGTATATTGATTGTATTATTTTTTTAAGAAGATTATAATTTATTAAATAAAATTTATTAATCAAATTAACTTATATTAATAATCAAATTATATCATTATGTAATTTTATCATGTCAGATAAAGTTTAGGTTTGTAGATACTAGAGAGTAGATGTGGCTGAAAGAAAGATATTTTACTAAAAATGGACGGTTTAGTGATGTCAATCTTATCTGTTAAGGTCATTATCACTTTTTTTTTTTTTTTTTTAAAATGCCATCTTTATCTGTTAGTTTTAATATGCAGAATTGAATGGCACAGAGAAATGGGAGCTTGTCTTTGTTTGTCAGAGAATCTGATGATTCAAGCCACGTTTGTCTCATGGGGTGCTATCTTTTATATTAACAGTGATTGGGTCATCTAATATTAGCAGCATATTTCATATAGTAATCTATTTTTGCATTTAATATTTTAATTTAATTTAACATTTAAATATATATATATATATATATTTTTTAAAAAATATAGAAATTCATGGGGAGCTCAGGCATGAGCAACTAAGGCCTACGCTTAGGGCTCCAAAAATAAAGGCCTCAAAAAAAATTTTAAAATAACATATTTATAGTTTCTTTAATTTTTATTTTTTAAAATAATGTTAATTAACTTAATTTTAAAATATTATAATTTTGATCAACTTAAAATTCTACACAACTTCAATCTATTATTTATGATAATAAATATCATTTATTAATTATTTTCTTTATTATCACTTAAATAATATTATAATATTTTAATTTTATACTAATAATTAATTTTAAATTATTTTTATGGTAAATAGCTACAATAATATTGTTCTAATTTTTTTTTCATATTTTATATTAGTAGTAAAAATTATAGTCTATTAATTCAATGATAAATCTTTCTTTATATGTTTAAAATAAAAAATTAATAAATTAACATTACGTATATTTTTTACTCTTTTTTTTTAATTTTTTTCTTGTGTATTAAAATTGTATATCGTTTTTATAAAATTTCAGTATTTATCAAACTAAGTTTATAATTTTCAAATGCAATAATAGCTAGAAAAATATCATTAATAATTTTTGTTACTATAACTTCACTAAAAAATTCAAAACTAAAATTAATAAAATTTTATTTACATTTAACTATGTAATAAGACAAATTAAATAATTTATCTATATTGTAAATTGAAAATGCTTTGCTTTCTAAATTTAAATATAAAAGTTTAATTAGTGATTTTGCATCTCAAAAATAAGGAAGGTAAATTTTAAATAATTTTTAAAATCCTTATTTCTATTACTAAAAAATGTCTAAAGTAATTTTTGCCTAGGGCCACAAATATTGATGAGCCAACTTTATTATAATCTCATTATTTAAATGAATTTATTTACTTGTAAGTATAAAATTATTATATACACAGATAATTATGAAATTATGTTAATATTATATTTTATTTCATTTATAATAAAAATATTTAGATATTATTTTTAAATAAAATTTTATTTTTTTAATGCAACCAAATAGTATTTTATAAAAGTTTTGTAACAAAGAAAACATCACATTCTTATATCATTGTCAGTTGATAAATTGAAATACTAAAAGAAAATGAAAGATCAAAGTCTTATTTTATAAAACAAATAATAGAAGAAATCAATAAACCAATTGACTTTTGGTCTCATATCAAACATTCTAGCTTCGCGATTATAGTCATAAGTTAAATATGTGTTTGTTAATAATAAAATTAATATATATAATTAATTTTAGTTTCAATTTTAATTTTAATTTTAAATAAATTTTTATTATTTATCAAATAATTATATTGATAATATAATATTTTGACAAATGGTAATTTAATATATTTTTATTTTATCATATGATGAGTAATCTAATAATTAAATATTTTATTTTATTCAAGTAATAAAAAATAATATAAGAAATTTAAAAATATAAGAAATTTTCTACACAAATAATTTTTCATGCAAAAATGATTTTAAAATTTTAAAAATATATTATAAATGATAATGAATTTTTATTATTTTTAGTGTATTAATTTAAATTATTTAATTAATTAAGTAATTATTTAATAATATCAAATTTATTTAAAATTTATTACATAGTAGTTAGATTCATGTCTAGTATATATATAATAGTCAAAGTATAAAGAGAGTAGATTTTTTTTGTTTGATTGCATTAATCATTATTATATTTTTTATTTTTAAAATATTATAATGTTATTATATATTAATGATAACTAAGATTAAAGTGATTATAGAATATTTAATATTTATTAAATCAATTAATGATAGTTTAATCAACCTTTGATATTAAATATATTATATATTAAAGTTGAAGTTTTAGTTTATATTTTTTTCCCAAATCACTCATTTAAAAAGATTATGTAAATATTATTTTAAGTTTTACAATATTTTTTATTTACATGAAATTAATATTTATTATTTTATAAAAATATAGTAATTTTATAATTTTATAAAATTAATGATTTAATTTTATAACTTTGAAAATATTTTATAAATATTATTTTGATTTTAATATATATTATAAAAATATATTTCACTTTATGACTAGTTAAATTAATGACTAATAAAAAATATTCATATGTTTAAATCATGAGTCAAAGCATAAGTTGAGTATACACAATCATGTGTCAATGAACATTGTATCATTAAGGTTTTATTTATTTTGTGGAATTTTTTTTGAAAAATATTTTTTTCATTTCTTGATATTAGAGAGTGAGTCAATTAACAATATTTTTCTAATTAATATAAAATTAAATTACTTTTTTAAAAATGACTTATTTTATGTTTCAAAAAAGAAAGTTATTTTTTAAATTTTGACATTCATTCAAATGAAAAATAAATCATATAAAAATATATATTTATTATCACTAATCATTTTTTGTTACCAACATCTATTACCCATCACCACTCTTATCCTTCGATGCTATTCGCGGTGATAAGTGAAAATTATATAAAATTTATTTTAATATATTTTTTATATTAAATAATAAAAATATAACAAATTTGTGGTATAAAATTTATTTTAATTTTATAAAAATTAATATTTTTATAATGTATTTCAAATGTCAAAAAATTTATTATTTAAAATATATGTTTATACATAAATTATTTTGAGTGAAATAAATAGAATCTAATATTGGGAGAAGAAGCGGGCCCAATTTAAATCAAATTATGAGAATAAGCCTCAAATCAACTGATCTAAACATAGTTACCCTATCCATGAAGCATTCCTATTAATCACCGTCCAAAGTAAACTACATCATTCGTCTTACGTATATAATACTAACAAACAAAATCGTTCATATTCTCCTCAGAATATATATATATATATATATAGAGAGAGAGAGAGAGAGAGAGACAGACAGAGCTCTTAGGTAAAAATCTTTTGACAGTTCAAACGCAAACAAATTAATCATTGTGGTGATCCACTTTTGAATCTCTTTTAGTTGGGTGCATGATCCTTCGAGGGTTGACCTTCTAAGGACAATGCTAAGACGAACACAATCTACAGTCTTTGTGTACGTCAACACAAACTAATCCTACATGCAACTTTGGCCTCTTGTAGCCAGTTTATGGTGCCCTTAGTTACTGCTCTTGGACCTCAGAGGACGTAAGGCATACACTATGTCGTAAGTTTGCTGGAAAATCCAGAGCTTGTGTCATGCAATTGAGGCAGAATCTCATGACAACATCAATGGAAACTCGGTCAATGAATGAATACCTCAGACTATCAAACTAATAGTGGATAAACCTGCTCTTATTGATTCACGACTGAATGAAGATGAAATCACTCTTCATGTTCTCAACAACAATGCGATTCAATACTCGGATATAGCTAGCTCTATACGAACAAGAGAAAAGCCTTGCACCTTTTCAGAATTGCATGATCTCTTAGTTACACAAGAAAATTATCTTAAATGCTTGGACGATGCAAATACTTTAAAATTATTTATATTTATAACGAGAAATAATTATAAATTAGCAGAATTTATAATTTAATAGAGATTTGACTTGACAAACTTAGAGCAATATAAAGACTTCTTTATTGACTCTTCTGATAGGGCTTCAGTAAGACATTGGACAGGGCTTCAATAAGACATTGGACTTTATTTCATCTTTCAAATAAATATAAGAACGCATTAAGATCTAGACACATGACAATAAATCAATAGTTGATAGACCATCTTTATCCACTATAAATATACAATCCTTTGCCATAAGAATCTGTGGTCTCACTTGCCAAGAATACAGTCTAACTTATTTCTAGCATCCTAATTCTCATCCACACCAACCTCATATCTTAACCTCTAGCACCCTAATTCTCGTACACACCAAAGTCTTTAATTCCTTCATCCCCACATTATATCCCCATACCTCTCCTCATATTGCTTTCCCATTGATATGCAAGGTTTTCCCTCAAAGATATTCTTCATATCTCACCTACCACATGCATAACATTTTGATGGCGTGTTTGGTCACCTTAAGGAATAGAAAATGGAATCCTATTCTAAAATAAATATTTTACGATTTCAATATTTTTATTTTGCATATTTATATAATAGAAAAAATAGTGAGATATTTTAAATTTTTGGAATTTCATTCTTAAATTTTTAAAGTAAATTAAGGTCTAGACATGAAAATGGAATTAAAATCCCATTCTATTTCTATTTCTTGATCAACCAAACATGCTCTAATAGTATGCCTACTTGTTCTCTCATGTCTTTTTCTAACTCATCTATTTCATTGGCATTATTTATATACAACACCACATCACTCCAATTCCTTGCTGATATCAACATGAACCTCATCTACAGTTAATATAGTCGATAACAAACCTTAACAAATCTGCTAGAGTCATCTTGTTATATTCTTGATGAGAATGAAACAAATCTCATGTCATTTTGTCTAACTCAAGCCACGAATATAAAAGCAGCATGCAAGTTGCAACATCAAAAGTCACCAGTTCTCTACATTGACTTTAGAAAATAAAAATTATTCATTGATGATTCGGCTGCATCAATTGGGATAAAAAGTAAAAACAAAACTCCAGATTTAGGTGGCTAGTGGCAGGGTTATAGTGCAGAGGGAACATAGCACAAACGAACGATATCCACATAAAAATTCAGTACTTTTATTTAACATGGTTGAACGGCAGGGTCTAAATGAATACTTACATTGATAGTTTTAGATTTTCCATTTCTAAATTTATATGAACTATTTCCACATACAATTACTAGAAAAATCTTACAAAATTGCTAAACCATTAAAAAGGCTAAAGCTAAAATGGGCAAATCTGCAAATGTAATCTAAGTATAAATTTTACTTCCAGATGCAATATCACTTTACCATCATTGAGCATTGCAGTCAAGTTCACTTGGGGTAACCAGCAGGAGGATACGCACCAGGAGGCGGATAGGCAGGTTGAGGAGGATACCCAGCTGGAGGATAACCTTGAGCATAAGGGGGTGGAGGTGTGCCATAAGTCTGTCCATATGCCTGCTGAGGTGGATAGCCCACAGGGGGAGGAACTGGCTGATCAATACGTGACATTTGCTGCACTGGAGGCACTTGCATAACTGGCTGTGGTCCAAACTTACCATCCCTTTTATCCATTTCGAGCTTGTGCTGGGTCTGCATTATTGCACAGAATAAGTTGTCAGGAGCTTGAAATCAAGTGATTGTGTAACCATTTGTTTACACCATCAAACAATGAATTAGTAACATTCAACAAATTACTAGTACAGTTAAAGCACTCTGTTGTACAACAGAGGCCAAATTGCTTGTTTATCACCAGTATTACCTCCCGTAGTTCACAACATTTTGAATACTTCACAATCAAAATATACTAGTATTATACAACCTCAACAAGACATTTTGACACAAGAGTATCTTGCTAGTGCAGCAGGATTCAACTGCATCAAGTTTTTTATCAGTTGTGTACCTGAATGCATGAGCAAACCCTGCAACAGAGAATGAAACACAAAATTAATACAAGATTTTAAAATCTATCCATACAGGGAAGGAAGGCATGCATTAAAGCCCTTACGTGCAGAAAACCAAGTCAGACAAACAGGTCAACATATCGGCAAGATCTCCAATTTCATCACTTCCAGTAATGCAAGCAACTAAGGAACATATACATGCCAATTGTTGCAGGCACATCATGAATCCCTATAAAAGGAAGCAAGTTGCTATAATTTGCAAATATGTAAGCATGGAATCCCTTAGAAACAGAGAGCTAGAATGAGTACAATGATACAATTGTCGCATTGTGTAGTCTGTATGTTGAACTCATCTTGCAATAGGAAGCGTGTTGAGGCAACTGAATTTGCAAAGCAACAGAAGACCTGAAGAAAACAGTACACAGTAAGGAGAAAAAATGATGTCATACATATGGTCATTATTTAGCAGTTCAAATTACTCCTACATAAATAAGAAAACCAAGAACAGACCAAAGTCCTACCTCAGTGCAAAGACACAGTTCAGGACAGTTACTTTCTCCACACTTCCCACTGCATGGAACATAGCCAGCACAACAGACGTACCTATAAGAAGGTAGAATGTGAGAATTAGGCCAGCATTCACTATGAATGTTTTGCAGATGTCACTTCAAAGAGGAACATAGCTACAATTACCTTGACATATCATTGTAAAGAGCTCTTTTGCGCAACAAGTATGAAGCACATGGTCCACTATCACATATATCAAAAGAATAAGTTTGTCATGTATGATAAATATATACCATCCATACAATAAAGTTCACCATTGCAAACAAAGAAAATACAACTAGGGCAATTACATAATTTCTCACCAGTAACATATCTCAGCAATAACTAATCACAGATCCTTTTGAGGTCCCACATCCTACGAGGAAAGCTCATTTTTGAGGTAAACGAATGACCTTTGTTTTTTTTTTTTGGCTCATTGGGAAACCGATTCTCTTAATTTTTCCGAAATGATACAAGCAATTTGAATATTTGTATCCAGAATGATCTCAGTAGACTGAGAAACCAGTATGAAGGAATCTCTACTTTCTAGCATTGATAAGCTAAAAAAAAGGATGTGACAGCTATTGTGGAGAAACAGGTCAAGCAGTGGAGCAATTTCACACCTTCTATCCCACTCATTCAGAAAGTAGTGCGTATATGTAATAAATTTATAGCCAAAAACATTTTGAATCCAAATTAACAATGGTGTACCAAGCATTTTGAAAAGGCTCAGAAGATCTAAAAAATGGTGTACCAAGCATCAATGGCTCAGAAGATCGGATAACTTACCAAAACATTGCGAAACAGCAATCTGCACGTAAATTTTTTAAAAAAATCAATTAAAAAAAACAAGTAGTAATACATTTTGAATCCAAATTAACAATCTCAACTATTCGGAAAAAAAAAATCAAAGGAAAAGGCTCAGTTAAGAGGTGTTTTAAACTAATGTTAATTTCTGATTTCTATTATATTATCTTCTAAGTTTTAATTTTCACAACAATCAAACATGTATAACAACACAAAAAAAGGAATGATACAACTGAAAAACTGACGTCGGAGCAAAATCTTGGATGGCAAAAGATTGGAAAATATACAGTTTGACTAAGTTTCTTTCACCTTTTTCATACATTTTCCAGGAAGCAAGACAGAAATGTTTCTCCTTCCACTAGAAAAACGAAATTAAACATGACCTAAAGTATGCATTTAACAATTTTTTTTTTAATCTCATGATCAACATGAAAATAAAAGTCATCAAAATTCTAAATCGAATAGCGTCAACCATAAACGGTAGTCATATAAGAATAATGCATTTTGTCATCCAATCAAAAATTTTTTTAAAATAAGTGAACGAAAATAGGGAAAAGGAAAGAGAAGATAAGAATGAAAGATACAAGGAGTATCGGCAACGACAGTGCTCATGAGATCGGTGTGCCAGACATTCCTATAACTCTGACGCATCTGCATGTTCTCGACCTGATCGTTAAGCCCCATTTTCCTGCCCTTCTAATTAACCAGCGTTTTTTCCTTCTTCTTCTTCTTCTTCTTCTTTTGCTTATAGGGAGAGAGAGAGAGAGAGAAAGACAGAGCGTGGCTTTGAATCAGAAATTGAAGAGTCAAAGCTGAGCCCATACATGTATATCTAGAGAGAGAGAGAGAGAGAGGGCTTTTTTCATATGATGCGAAGTGGAAAACTAATAAGAAAGAAAATGAGATTGAGAAAACCGTTCATTTATGGCAGGTATACTATTAATAGTTTGCTCGCTCAATTCCAAATCACTGATTAGCCCTTCTAATCCTGATCTACCGTATCATTCCCTAATTTGAGTTTACAGACATTGCTTTGTAACACCTTATTATTTCTCAAAAATACAGAAAAAAGAAATATAACATCTTATCGCCAATTTCTCGAGCATTTTTATCTTGCAGTCGATTAGGAAATTAATTTTTCCGAGCTTTCTAGAAAGTTTTGAATTTGTTGCCAAAAAAAAAAAAGTCTAAATCTGGTAGCCGCCTCCCTCAGTTTTCTTCTGTTTTTTAAATGATACTATTTATACTCCTACATTATTAACGCTATACAGTCAACGTATGCCAATATTACAAGGAAGCTGCATTAGGTTCTAACTATTACGCCAATCTTTTTATAAGCAAGACTTTATTCATCATTTAAAGGGTGTTTAATATATATATATATATATATATATTCATAATACGTGAGATCCAAAATTCAGATTTTATTGATTTTATCTCCTTTTAATATTTTTATATACTAAAAAATTATGTCAGATTCACTCCATTCAAATTTAGTGATCTCAAAATAATAATAGTCATAATTCAAATATTATAATAAATTAAATTAGAATAACGGTCTATTAATTCTCCTTTTATTTTTTTAATTAATTGGCATAATTTCTATTCCACGTGTATAGCATGCCTAACTAAATATACAATCAAAGCAGAAGGTAATTGACAAAAAATACACATATAACCTAAAGTAAAATCTCTAGCAATAAATTTTACTATATATTTCTTTTTTTGTAAAGGATTGATATAACGAATTCCTCCACCAAGCTAAATGAAAAATATACAATCAATTTGTTAATTACTCGATTGGAAATCAAGTTGAGTAGGACTAATTAAATTAAGTTTACTTTGTAACAAATTGTTTTATAAAATCATATGGTGATATGGAAAATCCATTTTAAAAGAAATATATGTAATTATGTAGCCTAGATATTTAATAAAGTCTAAGTTTGTTAATTTTCTCATATTATATAAATTTTTAAAATATAATTTAGAATTGAAATATTAATTTCAATACAAAAGCTTATGAGAGTTTTAATTTTATAATGATACAAAGAATTAAGTCATAATACAATTCTAAAAACAAAAGTCATAATACATATGACATCATTAAAAGTGTGCATAGTTTGATCTAAATTATGATTTTGCAAATGTTTGACTTTAGTGTTAATTAACTTAATTCAATATAAATCTAAGTTTAAAATTTAAAAACCAAATTCATTTTTTTATTAAAAATTTAAAATATTGTTTTAATTAAATCCAGTAAAAAAAATATTTAAAAGATAATTGAAAGTTGTTTGGTTAAACAGCCCATACTTGCGTTAATTAAAAGAACCATGGTTTCCTTCCTTATCTATAAGAAGGAGAACATGGCTCTTATATACACACTCTTTTTATATTTATAATGTATATAAGATATAATGTTATCACATATTTGCTAAAGTGATGTTTGTTATACTTAATATCTATTTACTTCATAAAATCAATGAATATTGACCATTCATGCCTTCATAAAACTGAGCTAAATCACTGTCGCTGTGGGATTCTATCGAGTGTTGATTACAATTGAAGGACCAAACATCCTTATATTTTTCGTTTTTATTTTGAGACATAAACTGCCAAAAACTTTATTTAATAATGCGTAGCTTTATTTAATGAAATCTGATCACTTTTTTCACAACAAAATTTGATAGTGAAGTGATTAAATTTCAAAATAATATATATAATAATTCACCATTAGTATCTCTCACTTTGATCTGAATTTAATATTTTATGCAAAATCATTAAAAAGAGTGAACAAAATTAAATTCATGATGTTCATATTTGTAATTTTTTCATCTTTAGCAAGGAATTGTCCATGCTAAATACTATTACTATATTAAAATAACAAGTTAATAACTATATGAATTATATGGTAAAAGTATGCATACAATATTATTGTTTAAAATTGTAAATTACATATATATTTTATTAGTTTTTATGATAATTTATTAACATAAAAATCATTTAAAGTGATAAATATTTAAATACATTAATAAAATTACTATTTAAATATTTAAAAATTGCTTTAATTACAATATCTTAATATGATATTATATACGGCATTATAATAAGCATCAAAATTAACCATTCAAAAAAAAAAAAAATCTAACAGGTTAAATAGAGATTTGATGAAATTATCATCATTCAATTGATATATCTGTTGCACAGAAAGAAAAAAAAAAACCCATAATATCATCACAGGCTAATTATCTAAATGATTATAATTATTACTTTTAAGAGAATTTGCGAGCTCAGGTCGTAATAGTAAAAAGAATATTTTACCCCAAGAAAGATTCGGAAAAAATTTGCAAGTGGCCTAATTAAATAAAATTCAAATCTTAGAGAAACCCAAAAAAAAAAAAAAAGGAATAAAGGCTCTTTATATGACTAATAAAATAAAGGTGGCACTAGCATAGAATGTAGTGGCCTGGCCTATGAGTCTAATACTAGGCCCTATTTATAAGTAAAAAGGATCCTCGAAGAGAAGAACAACCTATATATATATATAAATATATATAAAAGACCCAATACGACTGAAAAATATATTGTCAGTTCATCGGCCGCTCCACCAGGTACAGTTGTGGTACAGGAAGTTACCTCTTACAAAGAAGCACCACGAAGTAGAAAACGCCAATTTTACTGCCTTCAAACTGATGCTTAAAATACTTTTGGTACCCAAAATGTTCAGTCCACACAGCACATTTAGGTTGGATATAAACAACAACTCATTATCATTTTTTCCTTTGCGCAAACCAAGCTTAGTTTAGTTTGGATGATTATGCGGGCTTTCAAGGACCATTGAGCTCTTTATTCGAATTCTCCCTTTCGCATTATATTATAACCCAAAAAAAAAAAAAAAATTCATCCTTTTCCTTTCAGGTTGCGTTTAGTAGGGATGAAAAAAGATCAACAGTTAAAAAAAAAGTTAATTGTTAATTTTCTTTCACTCATTTGATATAAATTTTATTTTGAAATTAACAATTAAAAGAGTAAATTACTCATTCCTTTTTTAGTGTATTTTTATTAATTTATTCTTCTTCGATTAAAAAGATAAAAAGATGATGGAAAGTAAAAAAATTATATTTCTTATAATATATTAGTATTAATATAAATAATATAAAGTTAACCATTATAAAAAATAAATAAATATTATTAACACAATAATTATTATTAATAATATAAAATAATTACTAATATAATAATTATCTATAATATATAATCATTATAATAATATATTAAAATAGTATCAAAATATTATTATACAAATAGTTATCATATCATTATTAATATTATTAAATAATATTATTTTAATATAAATATAAATAACTATAATATCAATTTCTTAAATTTTTAAGATAATATCAAATGTAATTAATTATTATTCTGGTAATATTTAATTTTATTTTTACATCTTAAATTATTATATTTTTATTATTATTCTTGTAATTATTAAATTTTATTCCTTGAATACCTACCAAATGCAATATGAGCTGTATCTTTTCGTTTATACAAACCAATAAAAACATATGTATCAAAAAAACATATTTTCTTTTTTGTTTCGGCACATTATTCTATGGCGAAGGGACCGAAAGATGGAACATATAAACAGATTATGGAAATCATATCACCATCCTATCAAAATCGCCTTCCCATTATTATTAGTTGTTTAATTAGGTATCGCATTTCCCTCTCTCTCTTTCCATATATATATATAAATCTTTTAATTTATAATATAGTGACAAATAAAAATAAAATAAATTTTTTTATTAAAATTATTTCTAATTTTTTACTATTTTACTTAAATTACTTTTAATCTTATATTATTTCGTCACAAAAAATTTAAAATATTAATTGAAAACTATATTATTTATAAATGACAAGTAGACGAGTCAAAAATAAAAAATAATCTATCATCTCTTATCTCACTTTCTTGATAAAGAGAATTTTCTTCCATAAAAACTCTTCGTCTCATAGAAAATTTTCAAAGGATAAAATAATTTTTATGCTAAAAGCTAATAAATATATAAATGTATGTAATTATATATATAATATAAATATACATCTAATAAATATAAAAATTTATAAAAATATATTTAATTTTTTCAAGTCTCACAATAATTCATTTCAAGGATCCTCATGGGAACCCACAAAGTAGGAGTGTAATCCTATCCATGTCTTATGAAGGAGAAAGAGTGAAGATTCTCTAGTTTGTCTTAGAAATGATTCAAAGATCATTGAAAAAAAAAATTAAGGAAAAACAATAGTTGTATGATAGAGAACCCTCGTATCATTCAAAATATTTGTATTTTCTTTTTTCATCATAAATTCATCTAATTTTAAAAACGAGTTATCATCAATAACTCCAACAATTGGATAAATAAACAAAATTATTACTCTATAAAAATATTACTCTTTTATATTATTCCATCAATTGATCTTGATTTAGAAAAATTTTTATTTGTCAAAGTGAAACTGTGTTTTGGAGATCTAGGATTTTTTAAGAAGATTTAGAGATTCAAAGGAAACTATGTTTTTGTTAAAGTACAATTGAGTTCGATTCTTTTAAATGCATTTCCTAACGATTATGTATTTTTAATTTTTAATTTTTTCATTTCTCTCTTACAAAATTGATTTTACAATTATTAAATTGTGTTCATAACACACGTTATTCTCAGTCAATATTTTATACTTTTATAACAAAATAATATAAAATTAAAAATAATTTTATAAATTAATATAAAATTAAAAGTAATTTTAATGAAAATGTACATTTCATTTTCATTTATTTCTCCGTTACAAGTTGAAAAACCTTTCACCCTTTAGCCTATTTGTGTGTATATATATATATATATATATATATACACAC
The DNA here is from genome assembly GCA_949677035.1 of Omphalea diandra. Taxonomy (NCBI): domain Eukaryota; kingdom Viridiplantae; phylum Streptophyta; class Magnoliopsida; order Malpighiales; family Euphorbiaceae; genus Omphalea; species Omphalea diandra. The sequence continues at coordinate 28,517 of CATIWR010023867.1, read as the reverse complement.
GCGCACTTACTTATGGCCTAAACATATATATTTCGTTGGTTTGATCAAATATTAATATTTGATTTTTTTTTTTTTTTTTTGCTTTTGTTTACTCATTTATATTCTCATTCCTTTATGTTTGGTTTTAGGTTTTTTAGCCTTTGAAACAATTGTGGGTCTACGTCATTGTTCTTATTCTTTTATCGATTCCTAAAGTCTAACTTGTTGCCATTTAGTGAATATCCATATTTTACAGCGGCCATTCGCACAAAAAAATTCTTAGCCTTCAGCTACCATAATTTCAAATATTCATTTCCATTATTTTTCTTTGGTAAAAAGTTGGGAGTTCTTTTCTTTTTTTTTTTTTTTGGTTATTTTCATTGTTTAATGCCATAATAAAGGCCTTTGATTTGATTTTTAAAGTAATTGTTGTAATAGGCGGTGTGTTTTAGTACAAGAAGAATTTGTTTTCTAATTCCGTGTAGGAAAAAGATAAAATCTTACAATTAAGGTTTAAAATTTGGTCTGATTCTTAATCTAATTGAGACAGAGAGTTATGGTTTTTGAAAATAAATTTATTTAAAAAATAATATAAAGTGATTGATATATTTATTATTGATGATGATTTAATAAATATGAGTATAAATTTTTAAAATTAATCTAAAAATAAAAGAAAAAAGAAAATAATTCAAGTCAATCTTATCCAAATCAATCATTAGGTTTTGATTAGGTTGACAAAACTTTGACCGAATTTCTTCCATTTGTAGGTCAACTCGAACTTGTCAAGACTTCAATTTTAGAGTTTTCCGATTTGATTGGTTGGGTTGGGTCTGAAATTATTATTTACTATAAAATATAATATTGGATAAAATCTATTTAATTGACTTGGAGAAAGAAAAATTTGAGTAAAGTTGATTGGTTATTAAAATTTATAGATAATCAATAGATTGTATATATAAATATTTAACATTTAATAGTTTGCATATAAATATTTAATATTTAATATTAAGATTTGTATATATAAGTATTTAATAGCTTAGGATAATATTTGATATATGACTGTGTGTGAATTATATAGTCTAAATTATTATTTTAAAAAATAGAAATTGGTAACAATAAAATATAATAATATTATTTTTAACTGTAAAGTTAATGAATATTTGAATTTTTATACTATTATTTGAAAGAGTAATGTTAATTAATTTCCTAATGTATATGTATATGAGTTTTCGGAAATTACTGTCACAAATTCTAAAGTTATACTATATTCTAAAAATTTGTCAGGATATTACTTGAAGTAATTATAATAAGAGCAATCAATACTTTAAAGATAATAATTTTCACCCTTCAAATCTATTTTATTAACCAATTATAATAACAGTAAAGTCCACCTAATTAATTTTCTCCCCGACTGTTACTCGAACTTCATGGTTCAGAGCTGTTCAAAGTACTGTATGATTAGTTGTTGGCCTGGAAAATGCTGAAAATTGGCTAGAGGAAGAAAAATATATTATACAGTGAATAAGTAAAAGCAAGAATGCTGGTTTATTTCAAAAATAACGGAATCTATACAATTGGTTAAGCAACATAACAGGAGAACAATATATATAGTTTTTGGTTATAATTGTTTAAATATATATCTTGGGTTTTCTTATTAATTAGCATCGGGCTGCAGTTTTTGGGTTAATCTCCATCCAAGAAGCTGATATATTCAGCTTCAAGGAGTTGCCTTGTCTAGACAATTAATTTATGGCTTGATTCTTGATCAATCAGAGGATCAAGATCCTTAATAAAGCTAACATTTTCAAAGAGATTTTTCTGTAGAGAAGTATTCTTCTGCTGACCTGGTTTTTTTTTTTTTTTTTGTCAATTCTGCTTCATTCTTGTTTAGGGTTATGCATCAGTCCTTTTCCATGATCAATTAACAACATCACATACCATTGCATATAACCTGCGAAACGCACAACAGTTTGAATATGGTTCAACTATATATATATATATATAGACTAGTTGGGCTGTGACAAAAGAATCAGATTGATGAAGGGTTTATCATATAGACTCTGTATTAAACCATGTGCTGTCATCTCCACAGACAAAAAACAAATAAAAGCAAAAAGATACTCAAAGAGATAAGCTTTCTACAAGAGCGACCTTTCCACTACTGTGCATTGATGTATCAGCAACAAAGAGAAAGACAATATATATATATATCTTCACCTTAATTTTGAGCTAAAGGAAAGCTGGATTTGCATAATTATAAGTAGCCAGCTGGTGATAAAGGAAATTTTAGTTTCTATGTAAGTGGTACGGCTCACTGGATACACTTTGTGTCTGAATTTTTTAACACACGCCTTTTATACCCGAAGTGATGGCCAATTTTGGAAAATTTTATTTCCACCAATGCTAATGTAATGATTGTTCTGTTCCTTTTAAGATCATCTGGGAAACGTATCTTTATCCTTTTTCATTGCCTTTGTTTGCCCATATATATAAATATACGAACATCTTCATCTTGGAATGGGAACCAAATTGCAGAATCATATAGATACAGAATAAAAGGAGGTGGTCCTGTGGTTTCAGGTTCTTTTGTATATATAGTTCTCCTATATATATATATAGAGGCTGCAGAGCTTAATTACACAAAAAGTAAACAAAATTTCATTTAGCCTATGAGCCCTTATACTATGTGTCAAAAATTTTAGCTTACAATATGGTACTTGGAATTGTGCTATAAAGAAAGATCAACATGGCTGCTGCCCTTTATGAAATATGCCCGGCCCACTCCATCCTCGTTGCTTATGTGTTCTGTTCTATCCATGTACATAATAATAAGAATCAGCTCAATAGCGCATACAGCACTAACCTACTTCTACATGTTTGCTTGTTTACCTTCTACGGCATAACTGTACTCTGGTTGAGCAGCGTTGAAGATAATGGCACCTCGTGCTTTTGAGGAGCTAGAAAAATTAATCAAGTGCTTAATTAATGAGTTTGAACGTTTCTAAAAGTGGAAGGTTTTTCAAATCCTAACTATATAAAATACTATCTGTCAAACAAAAGATTGCCGAACTAATAATACCAGGGAAAAAACGCTTGATATTACCATATCAGTATTCAATAAATGAATTGAGTAAAATAATAAGTATTATTACAAATTGAATTGGATACAACATCGATTTAAATCGATTTTTTATTCGATTAGTTCAATCAATTTGATTCAATAGGTTATTTTTAAAATTTTTAAAATAAAATTAAAAATATTTAAATTTTCAATATTTAAATTTTAAGTGAAATAATATAATTTTTTTTATATTAACAGATTTCTTAATTTTGATAAATATTTTTATTTTTAATTAAATTGAATCACTGGTGAATGACCGATTCTACTGGAGGGATCAGACTTTTGGAATTGGAATGTAGTTTTTTATTATCTTATTGATCTTTTGGATTTAATGGCTCTATATGCATGCCATCTTATAACATGGTAGGTCCTCTTGTATTTGGCCTAATTTTATATAACATCAGCACGTATACATGGTTTACGTTCTCATATCTGTAATTAATCATCTCCTACAACTTGTACTTCCATTACCCATTTGATTAAAATGCCCTCATTTTTAATTTTAATTTTATTTTTCCAGTCTATAATAAAACCATTCCTCATGTTGACACGTCTTCCAAACGATAACAATAACCTAATCCCATCCCCCTGGTATCGGATTCTTTGTTTGCACGCCTTGGACTCCCCATCATCCTCCCTATGCATCACAGCCGTCCATCTCAGCCCCACAACGGGGACCCACAAAGTACACTCATCAAATCCATGTTCAAGTGGGCCAAACGTGTTGGCCACTTCCTGTCTACAAGCGTGGGCTTCAGCGCGTCTCTGTCACGCACGCCCTGTCCCTCCGTCCCTTTGTTCCAGGAATAAAAAGAGATGTTATGTTTCGCGAATTTAATCAAATTAAACCTGTACTGGAGTAATGGCCACATAAGGCTCTGTTTATGTTATGAACGAATCAGGAAAGGACACGATAGCAGCAGACGTGTTACAGAATTTCATATCCCATTTGACCCTCGTGGAGGTGAAACAGAGAGAGAAAAGTGGTGGTAATTATTGAGTGCAATCGCAACTTCAAGTAAGGATAGAGTGGGCGTAATCGTATGTGATAATTTGGGTTCAATTAAAATTTTTAATTATTTTTATAATAATGATAATAATAGGCTTTGGACATGACGTGTAATAGATGCGGCTTTTCTTTTTATTTCCCTCTGATCAAAACGTAAATAACAGGAAAACTTAAGGGCAAAATGGTCAGTGAAGAAAAGAAAAGAAAAGAAATCGAAACATATGTAAGGGCCGAGAAAGCAACAGAAAGTTAAGAAAACCCTGATTATCGAGTTCTGTGAGATCTGCAAAACAAAATACAAAGGGGTAGCCCAGCCCCTCCTCTATTCCTCCTTCCTGTTGAATTTTTTTTTTTTTTTTTAAAGAAGACGAGATTTTTGAAGAAAAAGAAAGAAACACTACTTCTCAACTTGGATCTATTCATACATATTCAATCTTCCTTTGTTTTTATTTATCTTGCCTATTCTATTTTATCAAGAATATGAGGATTCGCAAGAACGCAAGCCTCTCCTCCCTCATGTTGTCGCACGCGTCGGGGACGGAGGCGCTGCAGACACACGTGTGCCAGCTCAACCAGTCGCCATGGGATGTGATTCCTTTCCCTCAAGATACTTACCCATCTTTGCTTCACCAGGTTAGTTTCAATCATCGTATCTCTTGCCATTTCTTTCTTTGGGTTTTATTTCTTGATAGATCTACCAAAACCCTCTGCACTATTTTCTCCATTTTCCCTCCCTCTACCTGCTTTTTCTCTAGGGTTTTTCCAATATGCTACCTTAGGTTTTCATTTAAACCCTAAATTTTCTCGGTTTTGTCGTGTATTCACCTCTTAACGCTTGATTAGGTTAATGGGTCTTCCTCATTTCTTTGCTATTTTTCTTCGGGTTGGGTTCTTACTTCTTTCGCTTCTTTTCATATCAGTTCGAAGGAGAGGATAGCTTTAATGTAAATGGGAGCCTAGGCGATTCTATCGGTGCTGTCGAGAGGTAATTTTATCCACTTACCAATTTCTTATCATATTCTCTCGTTGTCGGGCATTAGGGTTTTTCAAATAGTTAGATATTTTTCAAGTAATTGTTCAAAATTTGTGATGGGTATCAAGCATCCATGGGTAGCAAATGTCTGTAGCTGTTGAATATTTTCTAAACAACGCGCAGCAGCAGCGTTGCTTCTTTAATGGAGGAGGACGCAGAAGACAAGCAGGCAGCGATAAAGATAAGGGTCGATAATATGGTCATCGACGATAATTATGAAATGGAAGGCTTAAACCATGACAAAAAGAGAGTAGTCATCCACGATTACCAAGATATGAAAATAGGTAAAGAATTCAAGTCCAAGAAAGGCGAGAAAATCCAGTGCTTCAACAATAGAGATAATAAAGGCTGGCAATGCAAGAATGAAGCTAAAGAAACTCAGTTCGACAATAACAACAATGTTGGTCTTCTTAGTACCAAGAAACCGGAAAAGGGTCTTCGGCGGGGTCGTGCTAAGGGCGCCAAGAAAGGGTCGTCGTCGAGCTCGAATCCATATGAATTCTACTATTATTCTGGGTTTGGGCCACTATGGGGAAAGAGAAGAGGAGGAGATAAAGGAGAAGGGAACAGGAGCTGCAGCGGGACAAGTAAAGAAGCTGAAATCAATAATGGCATTATTAACACTACTTCTCAAAATACGACGCCGTGTTCGCCAATTTTCGATTATGTCGATGAGGTTGATGACTATGACGATGAGGATGATGATAGCGAGAATGGCGATGGCGGGAAGAAGCGGATGCGGAAACCGGTGAAAGCAAGATCCTTGAAGTCCCTTATGTAGAAGGCCAAAAAAAAAAACAAATTGCTGCTTTTATTTTTGTTGTTCATTATTATGTGTTGAATTTTTATTTATTTTTCTTTCTTAGGGTTAGGGATTTGCAGTTTGGTGCATATTATATTGTGTTGTATCGTGTGTGAGGTTAGTGCTGCCCTGTAAGATGACGGTAGGAGTAAGCTTAGGGGTGTGTACTGAGCAGACCTGAAGTTTGTAATTTTGGTCAACTTGTTTCGAAATGGAAGGGTAGCCATGTAATTTTACTTTATGTGGGTGTTTTTAATTACAAACATAAAAGTAACTACAAACAATATGTTTATTTAAAATTTTAAATTACATATATTTATTTATAATAATTTATTAAAAACAAAAATTATTTAAAATAATAAATAATTATATATTAATAAACTATTATTTAAAGTTATATTAATTGTATCATTATATATGAAATTGTAGTGCTGATTCTAATTATTTAAAACTTAAAGAGTTAAAAACATATGAGGTTAGAATGAAATTAAATAGATTAGTTTTAGAAGCAAAAGCAGCTAGCTAATGATGTGAGCAAGGATGATAATTGAGGATATAAAATCAAGACTTCTCCGATTTGCGGTGATTTTTGATAAAAATACGCAAAATTTTGATCAAGTTAAAATCCAAATTTGGTGGGTTCCGTTTCTGTTTATTAGTTTATGTTAGGTTGCTGAAGGACTGATGGGCTTATGGCGTATTCACTACTAATTCACTTGGAACGCAGCCGATAACAAACTTCCAAACAGTTGAATGACAGTAACGCTGGCGACTAAGAGATTAAAAATATTAAAATTGGAATATCCGCCAACACCACCGCCCCTGTCCACAGGGGTGATCTATTCCGATTATAAATTAATTATTTGAAATTATTTAAAATTAAATTATATATATATAAGTATTTAAAAATTAAATACATATGAAATTAGAAATAAAAACATTGATGCATATGTTTTTAAAAATTAAAATTACAAAAAATTAATATATATATATATATATATAGGTTTTGAATAACAACTCAGATCTGTCCAGTTCGATTATGTGATCAGATCGGATAAAAATTAATGACCGCTATCGTCCCAAATCATTGTCACAGCTAAGATTGATTCGATTATTTTTCATTTCGTTTAATATTGGTCATTTTTTAGTTTGATTATTTTTCAATTTTTTAATTTCAATTATTTTTCGATTCGATTAATTAGTACTATTCAATATATTCGAGATTCGTGCTCATCTCCTATCATTCCATACCCATTTCAGGCTCCACAGGCCAAGGATCTCTTTTTTTTTAGGACAAATTCATTTTCATTTTTGTATTTCTATTATTTCTCTTCAACTTTTCAGTTTTTTTATTTTTATTTTGTTTGACGTCATAACAAATTTTAAGCAAACTTGTTAATTCAATATTATTAAAAGTTTGCTTAATAAATAAAAATTCTTAAGTGCAAAAACCAATTTCTCCTCCCCTTCCTCTTCCCTCTTTTTATTGTATTTCTAATAATTTTTATGAAGAAAAAAAGATACAAATTTTAAATATATTTTTAAATAAAAATAGCACGAAAACATATGCCTAATATTTTGGATTTTTTTTAGTTGATCAGGTTTGTACTGAAACTACTTAAATATTACTAATCTAATATTCATGACATTTTTCCCACAAAAAAAAAAAAAGGAGATGATAGCTAATGCATTTATCATACTTCGTAGATTTTGTTCTTATTTTGATTGAATATTTATTATTTACATTAAATAAAAATAGCATCTCACAAAGTGATACCACCAGTTCCAAAGGACTGCCTGTAAAGCAGCTTTTCTTTGATAGCGTATTTGGTGTGTATAACCTAATTGCAAATTATAACTTCTCGTATATTCCTGTGCTTTGTAGGAGAAATATATTCTTCTCTTGATTAGTTTCACCAGGTAGAATAAATTATTTAATAAGAAGAAAGTTATATAATATATTTTAAATAATTTAATTAGAAGAAATTTATATACATTATATAAAATTATGAAATATTATGCCATTATATATTTAATTGATTCACTATATTATTTATATTAAATTTTTTTGATTTATAGAGCATCATTAAGTAGCAATTTTTTGAAAAGTGAATCTGATTGATCAATCAGATCAATAAAATTAAAAATTAATATTTATATTTAATTATTATAGATATATTTTAAAATTTTCTATATTTATATTTTTAAAAAAATTAGAAATGTTGAACTGTGATTCCACAAGAGGAAAGCTCCATGAGGTGGTGGAGGAACAAAGCGAGTGAGGCATCAGTAATGCAAAATCCACATAAGTACCCAATGTTTAACCATTTTATTCATATGACGCGAAGGGGAACATTAGACCTAAATTTCAAATACCGTATGCTGTACTTGGGATTGCAACTTTGAAGCAGAAACAAAACTGTTGGGAAGACAAAAACACGTGCCAATCCCACCTTTTAAATTTTAACTTCAATTTTCCATTATATATATATATATATATATAAATATGCAAATTTTTTTCATTGGTACGCTCATGTCTTGCGCGTGGAGACCCAATCACTTGGCGGGCAATCCGATTTGGTTTTAACGGATCATTCAGTCGGTGCATCATGTTACGTCTCATACATATGGTTGTATATAGGTCGATCTTATGCAGAGCGTAGATAGAGCGCGCTTTTCTGAAATTTTGTTTATTTTTATTGCATCCTCTCTTCGTGGGTATTAGGTAAACGTTACTAGTGATAAAGGATTATTTATCCTTCAAATAATTTAATCAAAATTAACTATATTTTAACCTGCATCTTTGCCACACAGGAAAACAGATGACAGAAATATACCCCATGATAAGCAACAGATAGCAGAAAAATATGACAAGAGAATTTAAGATGGAAATGCATGGCAACAACATATGAAGAAGCAAGATATTTGCAATGTTACTGATGGCAGTGGTAAGACTAGACTTTATTCAACAAGATATTTAAAGCAACCATTCTAGCAACAAAGATTTTTTTTTGCACAGTATATTCACTCAACGTCAAAGCCTGGCGTTAGTAAGAACTTGTTTCAGCAATGGCTATAGTGTTCTGGCTTTTCAGCACTAAATCATCAAATTGCTACCCTTACTAGGAGAAGAAGGGAAATTAAGATTGCACTAGACCATATCAAGTGCAGAAAGTTTTTTTTTTTTTTTTATAATTTCATTTCATTTCCTTTCCTTTCTTTACCTCTTATTAGTACCTTCAAAACGAACAAAGCTTTAGCTTTTATAATCAATCAACGAAATTACTCCATATGTCCAAAACAAATCCGCAAGTAATATAAAGAAGGTCCATATAATATTATTCTGACAGCAAACTTATTACTTGTATAAATAAGCGGCAATGCCTAACATTATACACAAAAGAATGATATCGATACAAAGGTTGCGACTGGACCTCAGCTGAAAAGAAACATAACTAGAACGGCAAACAAAAGAAAAATGAGAGAATAAACATGGAAAGAAAGGGGAAGGAGGTAGGAATAACTGAGCTAACATTGAAAAGAAATTGCTCTTTTGTCCTAAAGAAGATGCATGTACCTGATTGACAGTATCCTTAAGTCTCACATTAGTACTTTTGACATTTGATGTTACCCTGTCAACCTGCAATAATTCCGGAATACAACAATTAATATGACAATTAAAACCTCTTTTGCTTTAAGCAAAATAAACAAATAAATAAATAAAGAATTACCACTTGCAATCAATATGAATAATACACGTATATACATCATACAAATTAACTATATCCCACATAAAACCATTACTTTCTGACAGAAATTCATAGTAATACCACCACCATGAATGCCTATCACCATCCTTTTCCTATTGCTCTGTCTCTTTCTCTGCAATCTACTGAATCCACAAGAGGTCCATATGAGAATACATCTATCACAATACGTCCATAAGCCTAGAAGCTATAGAATATTCATCATAATGCCATCCATATATCTCTCGCTCCAATTTTCTCCAATCCGTGCGAACCTTTTGTGATATGATATGAAGAACAAAGACAGCTGATAACAAGACAAAAAAAAAGTGAATTACCTTGTCAGCTATTTCATCCATTAGTGGCATTTGTCTGTCCAATTCCTGCAGATAACATTTGCCACGAAGTAATGAACAAGAACCAAAATACTTAACGTTTGTTGGAAGTAAATGTATCAAGGTACAGCTTCAAACCTCATTCATATCATGGGCCGTGTTTTCAGGGTGTCCAACCGTATTAGATCAGGTAATATGACAGATTCCATTGTAGAAACAAAAGAAGAAAAGCACCAAAATGCTTGCCTGTTTCATTCTACGCATTTCATATTCCTGCTTAAGACGGTCTGACTCTTCAGTTTGCTGGAAATATTCACTATCAAACTTATCATCTATTAGAAATTCAAGAAATCATTGGAGATAAACATTATGCTAAGAATAATAACCAAGAATCCAGTTGGAGACAAGTAAGAAGTTAACTAGCATAAGTAGAGTGAAATTTGAATCCTGTATGTGAAGTTGAAGGTGCCCAATCACTAGTCTGTTTAACTGTGCTTGGGCTTCCATCCGGTATGGCTTGGATCCTGTCTTTTAGTGTAGAAACTAACTCACTACGTGCCTCTAGCTCTCTTTTTGAAAGCCCTTTCACCTGCACACACTCACACACACACACACACCATCGTACAAAACCAAATTAGCTTCTTTTTCTTAATATAGTAAAATGACTTAGACCTTCGACCTTCTTAAGAGCAAGCCTGTGCAATTTGGGGATTTCCTCAAGCAATCAAGGCTTAGTTCTCCGTATCTCTGCATTCATAGCAATAACCGAGCCCTGTTTTCCTCCGCGGCGGCCGACTCCGATTTCTACCATTTTAAGCAGAAAAGAAAGCAGAAAAATATGTTCTTTTTTTCTATTCCTTCTAAAATTTCAAGAAACCAAGCAAAGAAAGAAGAGAATTAGTTGAAGAGCAGCTTCGAGGTCAGCCTCGACGACGCAGTAGAAGCGGGCAAAAGCATCATCACTACTGGCGACGTTAAGGTCCTTTTGCTCGTCGACGTCGTACTTATCGTACTTCTTGCAAATGACATCAACTCTGGTGATCAAAACGATAACGCTCATTTTCCTGATTGTCAAAAGCTACAACTTGATGGTCAGTTTGTTTTAACTGTTTCTTTCTTTATCAGGTTTTATTAAAGAAACAGTGAAAATAGAGACAAACATAAAAACAGAGACATGAGTCAACGTCGAGGAAGGGACGGCTACACCGAGAGACCCCGCGACGAATGTGTTTTCTCCTAGAAGAGAAATGATAACGAGGGATCAAGAGCGGCCATGTAGTGGTTCCATCTGGAACGTACTTTTTATGATTGCCGTTCGATTGTTGCCATGTATTGTGGGAATATATTTTTGGACCCAATCGTACGGCTGTAAAAGCCAACAAACATTCTTCTCTTTCTACTTTTGTTCTGTAGCTTGTTTTGTCCATTCTGGAAATAAGCATTCACATAAGATGTTTTCATGTCCTATATTTCTCCTGGTCGGCCTGGATAATTAGCTGTTTTTATAGCATTTTTTTAAAAAAAAAATTCTGATAACATTTAATAAATAAAAATAATGAAATATTTAGCATTTTACTAATCCATTTATCAGTAATTAAGTGATTACTTTAATCTAGAGATAGATATGAGACTATTTCATTAATATAATATAACATTTCAAAAAAATTCATTAATACAAAATTAGTTGTATTTTCATGTTTTGCAGTAGATATATTTTTATAATAAAAATATTTTATATATTTATATATAGTCAAAATAAACAAAATTAAAAATTTTTTAAGAGTTATGATTCTAATTGTTTTATTTTTAAAATTAATTTACACTTCTATATTATTAAAATTTAATTTTTTAAATATATGTGAAAGAATGTATTTTCAATTATATGTATAATTTGAACTTTATTTAATTAGATTAAAAAATTAATATTAATTTATGTATAAATTAAAGGTGTTTAAAATTTATAAAATTAAAAAAAAATCAAGATTGAATGTTAAATTGACATTATTTTTTTTAAATGTCTACCATGGGATACAAACACCCTTCTCTCTCAAGCTACAATCCTCTTTTCTCTTTCAAATTCGACCTTTTTTGGTTTAAAGCAGGGGAGTTGTCTATCATTCTTGGTTGGCAACAACCTCTTTTTTTTTTTTTTTTTTTTTTTTTTTTTTTTTTTCATTTTCATGTTTTATATTCTATGAATGAACAATTTCTTCCATACATCAGTGAAATTTCTTGATTTTTCAATTTTCTTCGTAGGACAAATCAAAGTCTTTGCTTTTTTTATTTTGTTTGTATGCAAGAGTAAATTTATGGCTATCAAAGTTAGAGAAAGCCTTCATAATAGGAGATTCAAATTCAGTTTTATAGATATTTAGAAATGTGATTAGAGATATGATATTCTCCCTCTTTATAGTAAAAGCAAATTTGTGTATTCTCATTAAATGTTACTTACACGTTAATATTTTTAAAAGTACTCATTTTTTAGTATTGAAAGTGAATTGTTTGATATATTTTATTATTATATTTGTCTAATTTTTTTATTTAGATTGTATTTATGGTTATATTATTTAATTTTTATAAAAAATTTTCCATTTATGTAAACCTCTATTTTATGTTGATTAAAAAAAAAGTCTGCCATGGTCCCACACATAACACTTTATTTTCGTAAGAATAAATTTTTTTAAATATCAAATTTCTGAAAAACTTAACCCAAAATCCATAATTCTTTTGTTAAAAAAAAAAACCATAATTTTCAGAATAATGGAGAAATCAAGGCAGCTTAGCAGTTACATCAGGGGATTAATGTAGGCTGACAAGATCGTAGTGAGATGCGATGGTTATTTATAGTTGTCATGTGTTCTCAGATTACATAGCATTATTTTATTTGTTTAATTTATAAATTAGATTTTAGGTGTTGTTTCAGCAAAATTTTTGTCTGAATCCAATTCGGATATTAAGCTTAGAAATCTTTATTATGTATTTTATATGTGATATTATTTTTTAAAAAATGTATTAAATTAGATATATACAAATATGTGTAAAACATGTGTATTAATTAATTATAGTTAACTATAATTAAATAATTTACATTTAATACGAAATTTAATAAATTTTTAAAAATAATATCACATATCAAATAGATAATGAAAAATTCATAATTTTAATTAGTAAATTGAGTTCACCAAAAAATTTATCATTGCTTTATGATTTTTAAATTATCATCTTCAATTTTATCATTATCGATCGTTTTCTTCTCTTTATGTTTAATATTTTTCTTCCATTTTTTTAATGTTAATATAATATGTTAATGTAACATAGTAGTGATTGTTAGGTCAGACAAATTAATGCAAAGATTAGTTTATGAGATCACAATATTAATTGCACTCTTTACTGATTTCAATTTTGTGTAGTTTATATTTTTCTCTTTCCTCCTCATCTACTCCTTTCTTTTTTCTCTAGTTCATTCTTCCTTTAACCGTTATTTGAAAGAGAGGAAAATAAGAGAGAGAAAAAAATGAGGGAGAAAATCTATTTTCCTCCGTTTGGAAAGAGAATAAAGATTAGAGGGGAAATAAAAATAATTAATATTTTTTTCTACATTTTCTCTCCAAAATGGAGAGAAAATATGAGAGCTTGAAGAGATTTTTATGAAATTATAATTCTGCCCATTAAAAAAAAGTATAATAGCAGATGTGAGCAAAAATGGGACCGAGCTGAAAAAATCGATCCACTTGAACTGCTTCTGTTTGATTCAGTTTGATCATTTAATAAAAATTAGTTTGGTTCAATAATAATTTTTTAAAAAATAATGTTTTCAATTTTTTAGATAAAAAATCAAAAAACCAAATTAACTAAATTAATTAATAAATCAAACTAATTTGAATCAAACCAAATTTTAAAATACATGTAATTTAATTGAAATAAATAGAACTGAACCAAATTTTTATAGGTTCGTTTTGATTTATATACACATAAATTCCAGTTTAATCGGTTCGGTTAATTTAGTTTTTTCAAAAATTTTGATTCAATATTCCACCGGTTATTTTATTTTTTTGATTTAAAATCAACATAAAGTGAATTTAAATTATAAAATTAGTAAAATAATTTAATCTAAAATTTTTACTTGAAATTAATTATCTTAAAATCTTATGACATTTTTTTACTTAGTGTCTTTTTAGTTTCGTATTTACTAATTAATGTTCAGTGATCGAATATTAAAATATTAAAAAAAATATTTGATAAATTTTAGCTTTTAACATTTAATTTAAAAACTAATGTTCAATATTTAAAAAATATAACTCAATGTATAAATTTTTTTTTTTAACATTTAAAATATCAAAAACTAATGGTAGATTTTTTTTTTTAGTATTAACATAATATTTATAATTAAAATTTTTTTATTTCATATAAAATCAATTAAATTATAAAATAATTATTTTTTTAGCATTATACAATACAATTATATATCCAAATATTTTCTTGTAAAGGGTAAAATTGAAAATATATGAAATAATATTTTTCTTTCCTTTCATATTTTGCTTTTTAAATAAGGAAAAATAAAATCATTTTCCTTTACCTCTCTTCTATCCAAATATGAGAAAGGAAAATAAGGAAAAAAAATAAAATTTATTTTTCCTTCTTATTTTCTTTCATCTCTACGCCATTTTCCCAAATATAGAGTTAGTCACTAATAAGGGATTGCCGGCCATTTTTTTATGGCAACAATCCACCATTTTCCATTTTCTTGTTATATATTCTATATATTAGTAGTGTTTTATATGGATATGGGTTTATACTCTTTTTTTTTTGCTCCTCCGATAATGAGGTCCATATGAGTTTTCAAATCTTTTTTCATAAAATAAATCAAAGTCTTTTGATTTGTTGATTTTATTTTTATTGAGAGTAGATCTAAAATCTTTTAAAGTTATAGCTATCAAGGTTGCAGAAAAGTCTTACAGACAAAATATTTGAGTTCAGATTAATCAGTATTTAGAAGTGTCATTGGACATTTGACATTAGTGATACTTTTATTCCTCAGTAGATGAGCATAATTATGTGTTTTCATTAAATGTTATTTACATATTACTGTTTATAAAATATATAATATTGAGTGAGCTTTCCTGTGATTAATATAATTATTGTAATATTAATTTGAGTTATATTTATAGTTATATCCTAAAACTTCTGTAAATTTATCATCAATGAAATTTCTATAAAACTTCTGTAAATTTCTCATCAATGAAATTTCTATTTCATGTTTGAGGAAAAAAAAAAAAAGTTTGCATAGTTTATAGATTTGCAGCGATCGAGGAAATGTGGGTAAAGTTGGGTTGGGCTTTTGTGTTTTTTTTGCAAAAAAAAAAGATCGTGTGTTATATTATAGGTCGAGTGTTAAATACATATATAAAGAAACTAAATACATTTCTTTATATATATATATATATATATATATATATATAAATTTTGAATAAGGATTTAAATTTATATTTATAATTTTATTTTCAAATTTAAACATTGTTGCGACTTATTTTATATTTAAAATCCTAAAATATCATAGTTGAGTGCCTATAAATAAAGAATTCAAATCCCAATAATTACAATTAAAAGTGATAAAAAAAAACTACAAAATCATAGCAAATTGAAAAATAGACTATCCAGGTTAGTTTCAATTTGAATTTATATTTTTCTAAAAAAAAGTTTATTAGTTCAGGTACAACTTTGAAATATGAAATAATTATATATACAAATTAAAGCATTATTTATTATAGTGTTTTACTAGTTTATAACACATTTAAAATAGAATGATTATAAACGTAAATAAATAAACATTTATAACATTCATAGTGAGTACACTTAAAATATATAATTATATTTAAATATTATTAATCATCAGATAAGTATAATCAATTTATTAAAATTGATTACTCTACTAATTAATGTAAATAATTAGGTTAACAATTTTAGCAATAAAAAAACAAACTATACTAGTATGGGCCTTGTTTCGTTTGTTTATATTCTTATTTTTTATTGTTACAATTTTAAAATTAAAAAATTGTTAAAAATAAATTTTAAATTTTCTATTTAAAAATAAACATTAATAATTGAAATTTATTAAATCTATAAAAAGGAAATTTTATTTATTTTGCTATTCATTTTTTGAAAAAAATTAATAAAAAAATATAAATATATTATATAACTGATACCAAATAGCCGTTGCCTTTGAAAATATACTCACGAGACAGTTAATCAATATGTTTAGACATATGTTTTGGGAGACCCTTTAGACAACTTTTATACGTAAAATAAGTAAATAACACTTATCTAGGAAATTAATGTTCTTACTATGTGGTGTGGCAAAGCCCAATTGAATGGTGGAACCAAAAAGAAAAAAAAAATCAATAAGGATGGTATAGGTTATCTATGCCAATTTTATTCAATTAAATTGAATAATATTGAAAT
This sequence comes from Omphalea diandra, assembly GCA_949677035.1. Taxonomy (NCBI): domain Eukaryota; kingdom Viridiplantae; phylum Streptophyta; class Magnoliopsida; order Malpighiales; family Euphorbiaceae; genus Omphalea; species Omphalea diandra. Next base: position 12,033 of record CATIWR010023867.1, on the reverse strand, counting down.
TAATTGAATAAAAAATATCACCGATTTAAGTAAAGTACAAATAATATAGAATCTCATTTATATTCATATTCATATCTATTTGAATTGCTAAAAATTTATTTATATTCGAATATATATATATATATATATATTGTTAACTATTTTAATGTATTCTTTTTAGATTAGATGTATAATATTAGAGTTATATAAATGAATTTATTAAGTATTATATGTATTGCATTTAGAGAATTGAACAAATTTTAAAGTATTTGACTTTTCTTGTAGTATTTTAATAGTTTTCATCTTAATTTTTAATATACATTATTTTAATTAAATGTAATTATAAATTAATAATTAGATACTTTATATTTCAAATGTACATAAATATTTTAATAATATTTTGATAGTTATTTAAATAATAAATTATACGGATTATTTGAAAATCTATAAATATTAAGATGAGTTTAATATTTATTATCAAATAAATAAATATAGATATCCTTTTTCAAAATGTGAGTAAAAATTATTATTTATCTATACTCTTTTCATTGTTATCCCTCTAAATATTTTTTTTTATTTAAAAAAAGCATGTTCGTGAAATAGCTAAATTGACAGGCAGAATCTATTTAAAAAATTTATCTTTTTTTTTTTTTGACATTCCTGAAATTGATGAAAACGATAAATTAAAAAAAGAGCTCGCTATAATTGCTATTGTGACACTGTAAAGGTTTATTCAGTTGCTGTGAAACTCAAATCATGCCCTTTTAAATTCCTTGTTTTTTTAAATTTTATTTTTTTAATGTACATAAATAGATAGAAAGCAAAAAACATTTCCTCAAATTTTATTTTTTCTTTTCCTTCCATCCAAACAAGTGAAAGAAAAGCAACTTTGTCCTTTCTTTTAAACATTACCACAGTGTTTGAGAGGAAGAAAAATAAGAAAAAAAAGTAAAATAAGAGTGAAAAATAATAACAAAAATTTACTTTACCCAGTTTGAGAAAAAAAGAAAAATAAGAGTAGAAAAAAATAAAGTTTATTTTTTCTCATTTATTTTATCTTCAAAATGGTGAGAAGATATGAGAAATTGAAGAGATTTTTATAAAATTATAATTTTTCCCATAAATATAAAATCAATACCAAAATAAAATTATTTTATTTTTAAGATTTAAAATAAACATAAAGTGAATTTAAATTATAAAATTAGTAAAATAATTTTATTTAAAATTTTTAATTGAAATTAATTCTCTCAAAATCTTATAACTTTTTACTTAGTGCATTTTTAGTTTCATATTTACCAATTGATAATTAGTGATTGAATATTAATATATTTTAAAATAATATTTGACAAATGTTAGCGTTTATCGTTTAATTTAAAACTAATGTTTAATATTTAAAAAATATAATTAAATGTATAAATATATTTTCATAATATTTGAAATATAAAAAACTAATGTTAGATTTTTTTTAGTATTAACAGTATATTTTTCATTATATAAATTGTTATTTCATATAAAATCAATTAAAATATAAAATAATTATATTTTTTTATTATTATATAATATAATTATATATTTAATTATTTTCTTGAATAAAGAATAAAATAAAAAATATATAAAATAATATTTTTTTTATTTTTAAATAAAAAATAAAATTATTTTTCTTTGTTTTTCTTTTATCTAAACATGAAAAAAAAAAATTATTATATCTCCTTATTTTCTTTTCTTCCCCACGGTGATTTTCCAAACATAGGGTTCAGAATTAGCTTATCACAGTTGCTAGGACGCGTCTTAAGCACGCTCCACACCAGTTCGTGGTTGTGTCCTAGTCCTCAACAACTATCTATACTGACACCAATGCAAGTCAACCGAGGCACCTCGCCCAAATCATGGGTCATATAAAATCTAATTCTTTTTTCTTGATCAAATATTTTACCAAGCTAATGTGTTTTTCACCTTAATCCCTTTTATATCCATCGAATCTGGGAATAATAATCTTTTCTTTTCTTTTTTTCTTTTAAAAAAATGGTCGACAATTCGATTCTGTGTTTTTGTTATACGATTCTAAGTGTATTGGTGCTGTGTTCATGCCTATTTGGTCATTCTAATTCCATAAACGAATTGGGTACTTACAATACATTCACTGTTTCAAGCTTTAGGTACCCTAAATCTGAAGTCAAGCCATATGATTTGCGTTATATCAGAGGTGCGTTTGTGAGCTAAATGATAGAATGCGACCCTTCTGCTTATTCTATTAATTTTGTCTCTATTTTTGGTTTTTCAAGGATTAATGAGCGTTATGATTGATAGGATTATGTTTAAAGTTTCTAACTTCGTGAAAAAAAAATTGTAGAATTTGCTCTGCTGGATTGAATAATGATGCCTGCTTTTGATCATGTCTTCGCTAGTTGTTTCGTTTGAATAACAATTATAGCTGTGTTTAAACTCTGGGGTGCATCTAATTCAGCTAGGCCTTAGTAGATATGAATATTTTTATCATAAAGTTGTTTTGTTTTGTTTTTGCTCGATCAGTTTAGTTTAGACTGTTGACTCATGTTCTGGGTTTGGGGGAGTTTGAGCTGATTTGAGGAACTTGTTACTGTCGATTCTTGCTGTTTTAAGCAATTCGTCGAACTCCTGAAGTCTGGCTATGATCTTTAGTTTAATCACTAATTCATATAGCCCAATTCATATCTCAGCTTGTCCTTTACTGAATATGAGGTTTTTCTATCTCTACCGTGTTGGTGCAATTCCTTCATTTAGCAGTCAAAATCTTCATACCTATATCGTACAGTACTACTATAAGATGGTGATTGTCAGTTGATATTTTATTTAAAAATTAGCTGTAAATATATAGTTTATTAATCATCCAATGTTGGCATTTAAGGGTTTTGGTACTGTGCCTTGTTTCAGTTGATTTGCCCCCATGGTTCTCTTCTTTAACCATAGCAGTGGAGTCGGATGTGGATTTTGTAAGTATGCATGTGTAAGTATAAAGAAATATTCAAGGATTTTGAATCATATGTCATTATCTGTGTGAATTTGACATTGAGTTTCTTTTTGGTTGTTTATGTTATGTCCATTCCAATTGTTTGGGTTCAAAATGTCCTTTTTGTAGATACAAATTGGATACCCATCAAGTGTTTGGATAGTTGATTTTTGTATTATCTTGATTTTTAATATTTTGATGAAGTTGGATCGCGTTTATTTATAAATTTTGCTGATAGTGATTCTGTTGCTTTTCCAGTAGCTTATGGTTTACCCTTTTTTGCAGGATGGAAGAAGCATATCAAAGATGTCTAAAAGCACGCTTCCTATGATCTGCTTCAGAGATGGCAGCCCACCTCTGCCAGATGTCTTAAACAGCTCTATTGTAGAATTAGGTAAAGAAGATACAAATAAATCATAATTCTTATGTTTTTCATGAACCTCTTTTTTAAAAAAAAAGCATGCAGGATTCAGAGCTCTGAAATAACAAAAAAATCATTTACCTTTTTGTGTACATCCTGAATTTTCTATGCCTGTTAACTTCTTTATGAAAGAGTTGTATCTGAGGTGCTTGAACTGCTAAAATCTCTATGTGGAACTTTCTTCTGTCATGCTTTTACTTTTGGTCTAAGTCAATAAGATTTCTGATTGACATGTATTTGATCTCAATGTTCCAAACAAAACAAATAATGACTGAAACAACTCTTACTGCTGCTTCATTAGGTCCTCTTTCTAATGGATCATTTGAAGAAATACATGGTCCTCAGGATGTTCAGTGCTATCTAATGCAGAAGACTATCATGGTGAAATTGACAAATGAAGAGGTTTGTCATATTTTTCTATTTGTGATACCATAGGACTCAGATTTTTCTTATGTTTGAGGATAGTTAACACAGTTCAACTTATGATTTTGCTTTTCAGATAACTCCTGGAGTTTGGTATCTTGGTCTTTTCAATGGCATTGGGCCTACAAGGACGCAATCAAAAATGGTAACATTTATTGATGCTAGTTATTAATGAGCAATTGTTGTCATGTCCCCTTTCATTTTAGGTTTATTTGTTCAGTGTATTACTTATGCTGATGTAGCTAGTCTGAATGCTCAACTGATGGAAGAGTAAAGTGAGTAAAAGGAGCTGTAGCTTTACTGAAAATTGCAGTTTTTTTTTTACCCAGCAGAAAAGCTTTCTCGACAAAGAGTGATTGGTTAGAATTTCATCTACGAGATTATGGGATTGGCCAAAATCAATATTTTGTTGTTTGCAATGGGAAGAAGGCTTCTTCTTATTGACACTTAACAGGAAATAATGGAACTAGCATGTAGAGCAGCATAAATTTTTAGGAACTGTTAAACTTGTGCTTGAAGTTGATACCTGAAAACAAAAAGCACACTAGCACCATTGATTTTTATGGTAAAACAAATAATGCATTTGTATAGCTGTCTTTGCGGTATATGCTTCATTAGTTCTGTTGGTTTTGTTTTCTATATCAGTCCAATTTTATTTTCAGTCTGGCATTGCAGATTGTCCGTACTCCAGCATATTCCTTTAGCGCCAATGTCAGTGTGGAAGGATGCACAACCTCAACTATGTGGGGCCAGTACTGCAACCAGACGATTAACTCCCTTTCATGTTCTCCATCTGACAGTAATAATACGACAGACATGTCAAATAACTTCCAAAGTATTGAAAATATGGTTTCTTGTGATAATTTTGAGACTTCATGCCATCAAGAAGGTGAAGCTAAAGTATATTCACTGGATTTAATGGAAGTTGCGGTGCAATTAACAATTATGGCTGTAAATTTCAGTTTCAATTCAACCTCATCAAATGAAACTTTAAATGTTAGTGCTGCTAATTTAACTTATTTTGTTCGGAATGGTGCAATGCCTTCCATGGCACTGCATGATTATTCTGGTGACATAAATAAAGCTCCTTTGGTAATTCGCTCGCCAAAAGTTGGACGCTGGTTTATTACTATTTTGCCTTCCCTTTCAAACAAAATTGAAGTGAGTCAGAATACTAGTGTGCAGGTTTGCTATTCCATTAAATGGCAAGTACTCCAATGTCCATTGGGAAAGGCTGGTCTGAATTGTACCTCAGAAAGATACGTGCTTGCGGTAAGATTGTCAAGGAATCTTTGCTCCCTGATTTTTCATTTGTTTGTTAGCTGAGAGTAGTTTATTTACAATAGGAGACTTGTGTTGTCTACAGACGGTTCTGAGGAGAGACTCCTCCCCTTTTGAATCCTATTATTTGCCAGTGAGTGGAAAAGTATCTCCAGATTCAGCTAATTTTCCTCTCAAACCCCTTTCAAGCAATGCCTCATATGGTGGAGAGCCAGACAATTCTTGGACTTACTTTCTCTTGAACATTCCTCGTGGTGCTGCTGGAGGAAATATCCATGTCCGGCTAACCTCAGATACAAAGATAAATTATGAAATATATGCTAGAGTTGGTGGCTTCCCATCTCTTGACATTTGGGACTATTATTATGCTAACAAGACAAGAAGCAGTGATCGTTCTGCATTTTTCTTGCTGTATAATTCAAGTGAAGAAAAGGTTGAATTTTACATCCTATATGTCCAAGAAGGAACTTGGACTTTTGGATTGAGGTATTTGAATACCAGCAACAGTTTAAATGACCAGACCATCATGTCTGTTTCAGTCGAGAGATGCCCAAGAAGATGTTCCTCTCATGGGGAGTGCAAAGTAGCTTTGGATGCCAGTGGATTAACTTCATACAGGTATTGGCACTGCATTTACAAAGTCTTTGTTCACTATCCAAATAGCCTAATGATTGAGTACTCACCTTATGGTGAGAGTACTCTAGTTCAAATCCTTGCTTCCCTTCTTTCTCCATGAACACCACTTACCATCACCAAAAAAAGAGGAAAAGCAAATAAACTCATTAGGTAGCATGCATCTTTGGATAAATGATTTTGCCTAGAATGATTATAATTGGTGTAGTTTTGATGTTGACAGATAGTAGTTTAGGCTTCAAACAGCATATGTCATTGGCCATACTTACTACCATAACTAATGCTTTTCCAGCTTTTGTTCTTGCGATCGAACTCATGGAGGTTTTGACTGTAGCATCGAAATTGTCTCTCATAGAGGTACATATTATTTTGTTCTTACATGTGAGGCTCATGCCTAATGTGTGTAATTAATCTCTCTGGATGAAATGAAGCTGAACCTTTTACAAATTTCCCCAAAAATGACTTGTTCATTTAAACAAGCAAATGGTTGCCTTCAAAAGAGAAACTGTAAAAGGTTCCAAAGAATTTGTGAATCTGAGAAGTTTGTCAGATTTGCTATGGATTTCTTTCTTTTTTCTTTCCCTCCCTAAATCCAAAACATATTCTTGAACTTTTTTGGCTTGCTCTGTGTTTCTCTATCTACTGAGTGTGATTCATATAATTTTTAGCTAGGCGGGCATCAGATGGAATAATTTGTGGTTTCCAAGGTTTCCCTCACTAAACTGAAAAGCAAGTCTTATAAAGTCAATGAAACATTGACCTGTGAACGAATTTGGTAAAATGGAAATTGCTCAAGGCCGATAATAATTATCTGATTTTTATTGTGCTCACTCAATTTCATGAGGCAAGGCTTATGTGAAAATAGTTGCTTTGTGCTGACTCTTCCTTCAAGAAATTCAGTTTGCATTTAGAATGAATGCTGGACTTGCTAGCATGGAATATCGTGTTTACCTAATCAAGTAACTGACAACCAATATAGGGCACATACAGCAATCAATTGCACTTATTGCATCAAATGCTGCAGCTGTGCTTCCAGCGTATTGGGCTCTTCGGCAGAAGGTAATACTCTTTTGTCCTTGTTGGATTGGAAATGTTTTCTCACTGTTGGCAATGAAGTTTGCTGTTGTGTGTTACATGAAAAATAGAGATCACAGAAAATAGAGATATGAGGTTTATTACAACCTTAAGGTTATCATTCCTGTATCACTTGCTCAATTTATTACAGAATTTGGTTGTTTAGTTCTATTATCAGACTGTTTTACCTAACAGCCTATGAAACGGGTTTGTGATGCTTCATGAATCTCAAGGATACCTGTGATATCGGGGAAAATACTCAATATTTAATACTTGTTTGATTAATGAGAGAACATTTAAGTACACATTGAGCTATGGTTATCGGAAAAAAAGAACTTTCAGTTTTGCATCAGACGAAGTTTAATTGCTTTATGCAGGCATTTCCAGAATGGGTGCTCTTCACATCTAGTGGAATTTCAAGTGGATTGTATCATGCATGTGATGTAGGCACGTGGTGTGCATTATCATTTAGTGTCTTACAGGTATGACTTAATCCTCGATGATTTCCTATATGATATTTACGTGGAATCATAACTTATAGCATCATAAAAAGATGAGCGATCATAAGATTTTGTTATGATATCAAGCAAACCATTGTCAAATTAAGTGCACAAGGGGTCTTATGTACCATTTGACATGAAAAACACAATATAGAGCCTGGAAGGCATTTAAGGACATCGCTGAGATATCATAAAGGGAATATTAATTTTGCATCTTGGCCTACACTCACAAGCACATGTGCACTTGCGAACGCATTAGTGTTTGATATGTCTAGTTTTTTATTCTTTTTTGTTCCTTCTGTTCCAAAAGGTTGTCCATTGTTTCTTTTTGGGAGGTCTCAAAATACATGTCACTTTCATTAAATCAAAAAGACAATCAATTTTTTAATTTACCCTCATTAATTATTAAAATGGGCAAAACATATTTATTTCTCATTAATTATAAATAATGGTCAAAATGGAACAATATATTATGGATTATGAGTTGGCAAAATATTAAATATATTTTCTTCAACAATAAAGTGACAATCTTTGGGGATGAAGGGAATATTTTATTTTGTTAGAAAATAAGAGATCTTAGGTTTTTACTATTTTGAGATATTATTTACTTGTCCACTGGAAAATGTTTCAGTTCATGGATTTTTGGCTTTCATTCATGGCTGTGGTGAGCACTTTTGTCTACTTGACTACTATTGATGAAGCTTATAAAAGGACAATTCAGACAGCTGTTGCCATCCTTACAGCCCTCATGGCTATAACTAAGGCTACCAGGTATTTAGAGTTGGTGTAAATAGTTCATGTATGCTCATGTCTCTAGTGGACACAAATAGCATGCAGGTATTTGACCATGATAAACTCTATAGGTCTTCCAACATTATTCTTGTGATGGCAATTGGGGCACTTGGTCTTCTAATTGGGTGGCTAATAGAGCTCTCCACCCACTTAAGGTCATTTTGCTTTTCAACAGACTTCTGTTTAACTATTCCCACCAGGTGAGTGTTTTCATCCCAGTAGTTATTGAAATTTCGCTTGATTAATCTATTTGTTTTCATTATGGAATAGAAAACAAAAGCCATGCATGAATTATGATAAATATGTCCAACTTAAATATATCATATTCAACAAAATTGAAATGAAGTTTTGTTGCTGAGCAATCTTGTTTTTGTGACTGTACTCTTGATTTAACTCAAGCTAATAGAACTAAGATGAAGTACAACATGATGATGTGCGGATAATTCTCATTTTCTCACTCATTAACAGTTCTCTTGTCAATTTTAGGTTTCTGAGATCCTGTAGAAAACTAAATGCATATTCAGTGTTCTAGGGTGGCACCCGACGCATGCAATACAATTACGATATAAAGGCTGACTAGGCACTTGACTGAATGCCTAGACTTGTCGTGAAGGGCATCTACTTGTCTAGCCTGGATTGTTTTCCAGCAATTCCAGTATAGAAGATGCGTGCATGTAACATGCTAGCTGCCAAATTGCAAGGGGTGTTTGGTGCCCAAAAAAAATGTATTTGTCTATCAAAGTTTGCATAATCTTTGCCTATGCTTATTTTCCCAAAGTAAAACAAATAACATGGCTTTATCTTTCAGAAGCAGGTAGGGTTTTATTGTAAGGGAGAACAAATTGCATCTAGTTTCATAGTTTAACCAATAAGCCATGATTAATTATTAGTATTATTACTAAAAAATCGTGGTTCTGTTGTCCTAGGAGATGGGATCTTACTACTAGGGGTGGTCAGGCAATTATGGGGCATCTTTCTTTAAGTTTTAGTGGATTAGTGATGAGCAATAGGCTCCAGAATTTGAACACATTCGTATAAATGGCTTAATAGACAGGTGTTAGAGGGCTTTTTTCTGACTAAGTTGCATCAATCCATTTACACATACTGTAATGGATATATATTATGTTTGCTCGAATCTGTAAATGAACCACATGCATATACAGAACAGTAGTTAATTATAATTTTGTCTTGAAAGAAAAGCTGAAGATGTTTGTTACTATAGCTGGCAACCCATTAGGAGATGGTTCAGTAATTTACTCGAGACACTTTTGAGAAGATTTCGATGGGTTTTTGTACTTGTGGGTTTTACTGCACTGGCCATGGCAGCTATAAGCTGGAAACTAGAAAGCAGTGAAAGCTACTGGATATGGCACAGGTATCACGAAATCTCTCTCTCTCTCTCTCTCCCGCTTCCTCTCCCTCCTTTCATCCTAAGTGACTGATATTTGGTGCGAAATGGTTTGCAGTGTGTGGCATATCACCATATACACGTCTTCCTTTTTCTTCCTTTGTTCAAAAGTGGACACTACACGTAGTGAGGATCGAACAAACGAGGATGGAAACTATGCATTAACTCGGCAGGATTCATTTTCCAGAGTTTAATACGAGGGGACGGTTAATTTTTGCAAAATTTAGCTCTCACGTCCAGTTAAAAAAAAAAAAAAAATCAAGGCAATGAGAAAAAGGAGCTGTTAATACTGATAGGACTTAATTTGGTTGTGTTTATTGAAGCAGCTCTTGCCAAAGTAGAAAAAATCAACCGCAACAGCAAAGTGTTGCTAATTCTTTCTGTTCTGTGCTCCTCATTTTTTTTCCATATAGTTTTTTTGACCCTCTGTAAATTTTGTACAGATAAAGGGAGGTCAATGAAATAGAGGATAGATAGAAATGTTACCTGAAAGTTTTTGGGGGAGTGAAGCGGAACATGATAAATGTGGGTGCTTTGGTCATGAAAGGTTATTTAGTAATCTACCAGATTTTCTCATTATTTAAGTTTTGATATTGTCGCTTCTTATATCACGACACTGTGAAGTCTTATCGTCAGGTTGCTACAGCAAAAACTGACAGTAAATGCTCTCTTCTGAGCCAGTATTTTGTTTTATAATTCGATTAATCTTCATTCACATGCATATTTCTGTGATAGGTATCAGAGGATCAAGCGCATATTGCGCCAGTAGCTTGATTTTTTGTGTTTGAACTATACTTATTCATCTAGAGAAAACGAGATTAAATCAACTCAGCTGCTAAAATACAAGTAGCCAGAGTGTAAGAAAACCAGTTAACAGGTCACAGTTCAAGTCTAGAAACTTTAACCACCCAATCTGCTGCCCTTTTCTAGAGTTGTGAATCAACAACAGAATATCACGGATCACTAAAATCTTCTGCGGAGGTTTCTCACCATGGAAATAACACTGCCAATCGAGAGCAGATTAGATTATTGCATCTGTAAAACCATTCTAAACGCTTCCTTAACAGCTAATGCTTAGCATTAGGAGTGAAGCAACAACTGGATATGAACGCTAGACGGGTGGACAACGATTTTGACTGTTGTAATGAACTGGAACTATTGTGCTCTAGCTCAAACGATTAGGGATCAGATTCATACACGTACTGTGGAAGTATATCAACGAAAGAAACATCAGTTCAACAGGCAGAAATGCAACAGACCTCATCAGGGGAAAAAGAGAATCAGAGATGAGAAAAATAACGGACACAGAATCAGGTAGAAGCAATGAACTTCCCTACCCAAAACAAATTTCTATATACAACCCTATTTCACGAACAGATTCCCCTCCACGATCTTGCAAGCAGTATAATCCCACGAAAGCTGCTGTCTTTGCATGTGCACTGTGGAAAATTTCTGGCCCCTGTCTATCTTGAACTTGCACAGCTATTCTCAAATCATTTTTTTATCTCTTAACAAAGCAATCAACTTCTGTCTTTTATTCCTAATTTCATTGCACTCAACTTCATAATAAGCAATTTGGCATTAGCTTTGTTCTTCCCTCACTTGACTGCTCCTCAAGTTTGAGGAAAGTGAACGAAAATCTGAAGTCGATAGTTCTTTGCAATCCTTACGAATACCCCATAGAATCTCTGCACATTTCTTCATGCCTGGCCGGCTGTGTCTGCGTGGGGCCAAACACTGTAAGGCTAATTCAAGAATTTTCTCAATCATCAAGTTGTTTGCAGCTGTACACTCCAGCCTTGTGTCCAAGATTGAAATCGCATCTCCCTCAGCAAACTTCTTCATAGCCTGCGTTTAAACTAACCCAAGTCACAACGGAGAACTTAAAATACACATATATTAATATATATGTTTATGTACATACACGTGTTAAGCTTTCCTGGTTCCTGTATGACTGGAAAGCAAATGGAGAATATCTAGCATTGATTCTAAAGAATCATACCCATCTTGCCGTTATCCTCTCCTTGAGCTCCTTTTTTGGTTCAATAGGTCTTCTACCAGTTACCAGTTCAACCAGCAACACGCCAAATGAATAAACATCACTCTTCTCAGTCAGCTGATAGGTCTTCATGTATTCTGGGTCTAAATAGCCGGCAGTTCCTTTAACTTGAGTGGACACATGGGTGTGCCCTGAGTTGGCGTCAGCAGCCAGTCTAGCAAAACCAAAATCAGCTACCTTAGCTCGAAAATTTTCAGTAAGAAGAATGTTGGACGACTTTATGTCTCTGTGAATAATTGGGTGATCTACAAGGAAAGGAAACAACAAAATCCAATTATATTTCATTCAAAAATGTCTATCAATGTCTCAAGCAAATTTCATGAAACTGAATTGTAAGTTTCAATCAGAAGAAAACCTGTGTACATGTGAAGATAGGTGACTGCATGAGCCACATCGATAGCAATATCTAGGCGCACAGCGAGATCAAGAATGTTTCCGTATATGCCTGCATTAGTTTGCAACTCAAGTCATTATACG
>CATIWR010023856.1:0-27776 GCA_949677035.1 Omphalea diandra | reverse complement strand
CATTTTTTTCTCAATATTTTATATCACATATATATATATATATATATATATATATATATATATATATATATATATATATATATATATATTCTGATCTTAAAGTTGTATTAGATAATTTTTATCATGTATAAAGTAATTTATTTTATTTTATTAATTTTAAAACAAATACATCATTTTTAAAAATTTAACACAATTATAAACTTAACTAAAATAAAATAACAATTTTAATATAATATAGACTTCATATTAAAAATTCTACATTTGTAATTAAAATTGAAAATATATTATTTTATGATCAATTAATGTACAAAATTATAATATAACTTGGATTCTATATCAAGATTATTTTAAGATTATAATAATATTTTTAAATTTACTTTATGATAAAATTAAATTTTTTAATTTTACTATTTATTTGTGTATCATATATCATTTCAACACACATACCACTTCTTAATTCCTTTGACGATCTTAATAACATGCCATAAAATTTCATGCATTATTATATTGTATATAACATGAATCTATAAATTAATATTGTCTATGTTTTTATTGTGCAATATATATATACAGTGGCATAAGGGTCAAATTTATAATTTTAAGTTTCTAAATAGAAAATATTATTTTTTAAATAAATATTTCAATAATTTAATTTTTACAACCTCATAAATCTCACTTAGCTCACATTCTGTAATCTCTCCGCCAATACAATTTCTTTTAACCCTTCAATTAAAGAGATAAAAGAGAAAAGAAGAACATTTTCTATCTTAGAACACAAAACAGAAAAATTGAACTTTGTGGCATGTATGATTGGGATTGGCTAGTCAATTTTATGAACCAAAACAATAATTAAAACAGAAAAGCAAAGCATGAAAGTAAATTTTATAAATAAATACTCAACAAGGTTTGATATAGATCATATAGAACAGTAGCAAACTTTGCTCAGCTGAGTTGAGTAAACAAAAAACTAGTTGCCTCCTTCTTGGCCAGTTTTTATTCTCTAATCTCCCAAAATAATAATAAGTCAAATTACCCAGTTTTGTTCATTCAATATTCGTTTTTTTTAAGGGGCAAAAAAAAAATTTTGATGCAAGCAAAACGGCGCGGATCCATTGAATGGAACGACGCCGTTTTGAAGGTATTAAAAAAAAAATAAAAAACCTGGGGGTTTCGTCTTCTTCAGGCCCCGCTCTCTCTCATTTCCTTCGTGGCCAACCAGAGTAGCAGACCAACTACTCCTCTTCCACATCTCTCCTCGCCAATTTCAAGAGGGCTTTAGTTTATGTTAGCCTTCCCTTAGTTCCACTAATGTGTGTGTATCTATATATATATATATATATATATATATATATATATATATATATTGAGATAATTTTATCATTTATTAAATTAAATATTTGATAAATAATTGTTTATAAATTATATAATTTAGCTATATCAAATTATTTAATTTAAATATAGATAAAATTACAATTAAAATATTTTTAGAAAATAACAAAATAATAATTGAAACATTTGTGCAAATATTATAGATGTATTATACATTTAAAAATTAAATTAATCATAAATACAAATTCACATAAAAATAAAGAAAGTTCACTTTTCTCAAGAGTAACGCATATATTAATATTTTTTAGGGTATTTTAACATGCTATTTTCAAGGTGAAATGATGGTTTATCAAATATTTTCAACAATATACTATCGTTAATTTGTTTGGAATGAATATTTTATAGAGGTATTATCTCTTATAATTTTTCTATTTTTGTAATTTAAAAACTATTTTAATGATTAACTAATATTTTTGAATGATATTCATTGATCACCGTATCAAAAATACTATAATTTAAAAATGTCAAATTGTGTTATTTTAAATTTTAGCATAATATTCAAAATAAATTGCTAAATTAATTGCTAGTCTAAACAACTATTTAAAATTAATTAATATTATATTTGTCGAGCATTTTAATTTTTTATTTGTGATTAATATAGAACAGTAAGGAAAATAATGGGTGGAAATCTTAGGTGTACGGCGGAGGAGACTTGAGCTCCCAAACAAATAATTTTGTCCACTGGAGATAAAATTATCAAGACGAAAGAAAAAGATAATTATGTCCAATAATTTTAAAATCCAGAGTTCATTTTTCAATCTTAATATCAATTTATGTCCTGTTGTCGACCAATTATTAAGTTTTAAAATATCTATATAATATAAATTTTAATATATATATATATATGATCGATTGACGATCTGATCTTTGTTTTATTTATTTTCAAAGTGAAAAAAATCTATTAAATTCTATCACTCACGATAATTCCGCCCACTTGCTTGCCTTGAAGCAATGCATAACTTAAATATGTATATATGTTATTATAAAACAATAAATCTGATTGTCAGAATAAAATAGTAATTTGACCATACTGTTAGATTCCACATAGCAATTATTGCATCAATCCGAAAAACACGTGCTCCAGTATTCACAACTAAAATCCATTGCCGACCAACTAAACATGGTTATATTCAATAATTTATTAATATCTATTAGTAATATATTGTATCAAAATTAGTTTTAAAAATAAAATTCACTAATTTATTTGTTCAAATTTTAATCCTTTAATATTATTTCTCGGTAAAATTTATTTTTTGAAATTTAAATCATTTGATTTTATCGAATTAAGTTAGTCGTGGGTAAAATTAATTTTCTAAAAAATTAAAATCATTTGATTTTATCAGATTAATATATTCATCAAAAAAAAATAATTTTTTTGAAATTAAAATCCGTTGATCCTATCGACTAAGCTATTTTCAGAAAGATTAAATTTTTTTTGTTGGAATTAAAATCCCCCAATTCTTCAAATTAAGCTAGTTGTCAAAGAAATTAATTTTTTTGAAATTAAAATCCTTCATTTCTAACAATTAAGCTATTCATCAGTAAAATTTATTTCTTGGAAATTTTAATCCTCCAATTCTATTGGACTAAGCTATTAATCGATAATTTATTTTCTTTTAGAATTTTAATCCTCTTATTCTATAACCGATAATTTCCTCGTGACGGGATAATATTTTATTTATATTCATACTTATGATAGTGTAATCACTTAAATTATTAAAAAATACTTCAATAATATGAAAAATCTCTTAATTTGTATAATTTTATGAATTCTTAAAATTATTACAAATTTTTTTAATAAACACTAAAATTATAAAAAATATTCGATTTCATATACTTATTATAATTTTCTTAATACATACTTAAAAAAATTGCCAATTTCATATAATTTTTGTTTTTTTTTTGAGATCAGACATAATTCTATCTATTTGCCATTTATGATATCATAATCGACTAAATTTTTTTTAAAAAAAATAAAAATTAGAAAAAACTTTGATTTCTTATACTAATTATAATTCTTAAAATTATTAAAATTTTCTTAATAATCACTAAAAATTAGAAAAATCTCTACATTTAGATAATTAATAGATTTCTTAAAAATATTATAATTTTTGTAAAATAATTATTAGAATTCTTACAATTATTAGAATTTCTTAATAAATAAAAAATTAAGAAAATTATAAAGTTTGTATAATTATTATAATTTTCTTCATGACTAAATAAAATTCTATCAGATTGATACTTGTGATGCATAATCGCTTAAATTTTTAGAAAAACATTTCAACAATATGAAAATCTCTAAATTCTTATAATTTTTCAAATTCTTAAAATTATTAGAATTTTCTTAATAAATATTAAAAATTAGAAAAATATCCAATTTCATATAATTATTGTAATCCTTAAAATTATTATAATTTTCTTAATACACGATGAAAATTGGAAAAATCGTCCATTTCATATAATAACTACAATTTTCTTTTGAGACTGGACATAATTCTATAGAATTACTACTCACGATACCTTAATTAACTAAATTTTTAAAAAAACACTAAAGATTAGAAAATTTTTAGATTTCGTATGTTTATTAGAATTCTTAAAATTATTAGAATTTCTTAATAAACACTAAAAAAAAAAAATTGTTGTCATATATTTATTATAATTTTTAAATTTATTCTATTGAATTGATACTCATGATCCTTAATTGCTTAAATTATTAGGCAAATACTTCAACAATATAAAAATCTATGAATTCATATAATTTTTTGAAGTTTTAAAATTACAAAATAAATAAACATAAAATAAAATTTAAAAATAATGTAAACATATTATCTATTTAAAAATAAATTATTTATTTATATAATAAATATTTTAAGTTATTAATATTTATATAAATGCAACTATATGAATTATCCACTAGTTAATAATATCATATACATGTATTATTGACAATGGCTTCGTATGGGAACAGAGCCAGCACCACAGTAATGCTGGTAAAGCTCACGCCTAGCGTCCCATTAAAAAAAAAAAAAAAAAAGCCTCTAAAAAAGCTTAAGGACTCAAAAAGTTTGTTCTTTGCTTTTAACTATTAAAGAAAAAAAATTAGACCTTTTTCTTATAGATTATTATTATTTTATTTATCTAAAGTTATAATTTTGGTTGGTCCTATCTTCTATGACAGATAAGATAAAATAAAGAAAATTACAAATTAAAACTTATTAAGTTTTTTTTTAATATCTAGACAGATTATTGTTTATTTTCAAAATTTTTCAGTGCATATAAAGAACGTATCGACTGTAACGGCACAGCCGGTTAACAGCAGAACAAGAAAGGAATGAGAATTAGGAAAATAATGAAGGGTTAATATCACCTATATTTCAAAGAATTTTATGGTCCTGCAAAGAGTATTTGTTCACTTATTCCAAAAAATGCGACTGTCATTCCTTTTTTGGCCTATAAGTAGGAAAAAAAACTATAAATGTCTTATCTAAATAATGAAGAAATAGTTTCATACCAAACAATTAAACTTGTGTACACCCTCTATGATTCATGAAAATTTTAGTTGGATTACGTTTTTGTGTTATGAAAATTTTGTATTTTCTTTTGCATGTTTTTTCACCTGCATTTTAAAAAATGTCATTTCTGTATAAAACATTTCTCATTTTTCAGTTTTTTCACATTTCTATTGTCATGTTACGTAATATACCATAGTCTCTCCGATTTATTTACTTTGCTGCTTTTGTAATTATTTTTAGTCTTTTTGCTCCAATTTATTGAATTAAGTATAAATTTGTCCATTATTTTGATTATAATTCCAATCTATAACTTTATCCAAATTTCTATTGTTTATATTTAACATTGTTGTTTCGTGGTTTCTAGTTCACTTTTCAAGCAAGAAGCTTAAATTTATTTTTGCTACTTTGAGATTGCATAATCTGTTTTTCATTATGATTGATCGTCTGAGGTTTGAAATTTTAACTAAGATAGTGGGCACAAATCTATCTCTTTTATTCACATCAATAGACTTATGGGTTTGATAGACTTATGGCTTTGATATTGGAGTGGCATTCTTATTGATAATTTCATCAATATTTTTGTTTGGGCTATTATTCTATTTTAAGTTTTATTCAAGTCGGAAGTCTCGAGCTCTTAAATTGATTTGTCTTTATTAAATTGAGATTTTTGATTATTCACCTAATGTAGAACTTTTGTAAAATATAAATTTTAAGTTGTCTTTTTTAAATTTTTATTCTTTGTGTTTAGTTAAGATACTTTGTGTTGTATTTTTTTATCATTGACATCCTTATCAGTACTGTTAAAAAGAAATACAGAGAAGGAATTATATAATGAAATAACTTCTTTACCTAAAAAAAAAAATTTTTTTTAAAAAGAGAGTTTCATTTTAGTCAATAAAAGAATTAGAGTCTTGGATCTTATAAAAATTAAAGACTAAAATATTTAGTATAAGAGAGCGAATACATCATTATTATTTAAATAATAGCGGTGTAATTGAATATGATTCAATACATCAGTAAATTTTTAATACTAGTATTTGTTCCTAATAATTTATATTCTTTTTAATAGTCTTTTTTAATATAACCATGATAAAATAATATCAGATTAGTTAATAATATTTTTTACATAATATTTTTAATTGATTCCAATTTAAATCAATATGCTAAATTAAAACATTTTAGGTAAAAAAAACTTAAAGGTTTACTTAAAATATATTAATAATTTTTTGATACATTAACACATATAAAATAATTTTAAGTATTTTTTGAAAGTATTGTCGAATAAAATTGTATAATTAATTTTTCATAATGCGCTAAGAAGATCTAGTGTCTTTTTTTATATTAAAATTGATCAATGTCATTCACTTTGAGGGTCACCTCTGTCATATTATACATGAGATGTGGGTATTTTAATAAATTAATTAATATTTCATTTAATGGATTTTTTTGGCATCAAAGTTATTAACTTATAAAAATTTTGTTGTAATTTTTTATCAGTATTTCTTAAATAAAAAAGAATCAATAAATCAAATCAGTAAGATAGAAAAATTAATTAATGATCTAGTTTTACTAGAGGTTAAAAACTATTTATAAAAAATTTGATCAAAATTAAAAAAAAGTCAAAATCGATATACTAAATTAAAATAATATCTGATTAGTTATTAATATCTTTTAAATAATATTTTAATTGATTCCAATTTAAAACCAATATACTAAATTAAAAATTCATTGAATTTTTAAGATAATATACATTATAAAAAAATCCTTAAATTAAAATTAATTAAGGTCATTTACTTCGAGGGTTTTTTTTCCCACACGAAATAGACTATTGAGTAAAACTATCGTTTTCACCTCTGTCATATTATATATTTTTATAAATTAATTAATATTTCATTTAATGGATTTTTTTGGTTCCAAAGTTATTCATTTATAAAAATTTTGTTGCAATTTTTTTATCAGTATTTCTTAAATAAAAAAGAATCAATAAATCAAATAGGTAAGATAGAAAAATTAATTAATGATATAGTTTTATTAGAAGTTAAAAATTATTTATAAAACACATTATCAAAATTAAAAAAAAAGTCAAAATCAAAAACTAAATCAAATAAATTCAATAAAAAATTTTGTTAATAGTAACAAAATTTAAGTTTTTTTTTAAAAGTATACTATTTTATTAACCTTTAAATATTAAAGCATATTATATTCTCATATTAGAGTATTTTTATTTTTAAAAATAATTTAAGTATTATATATAATTTTATAAAATAACTTATTAAATCAAATTGATTGAGTAAATTGAATTAAAAATTAATTAGTCGATTGATTCAATTCTTGATCAAGTTTTTAAAACTTTGATTTTTATTAAACTAGTAAAATTTATTATTATTACAATGGATACAAAAAAATAAAATATAAATTTTCTTATTTTTCAAAATAAAAAGATGAATTAAATTATATCTAATGAATATATTGACAAATAAAAAATTAAAATAGTGATATTTAATATGTTTTTCAATTAAAGATCATTTGGCATTAAAATTTTGGGATCATACTTTATAGAAGAGATTTTTGTTTTTTAAAAGAAAACTGCTTTAAAAAAGAACATCACCCTTTTTTAGGAGTGAGCGCAGTTGGTTCGATTAATTCAGTTCGGTTTTTTACTAAAATTAAATAAATAGAATTTTATATATTTAAAATTGAATCGAATCAAAATTTTTGAAAAAATGAAATTAACTGAATCAATTAAATAAAAAATTTATATGCCTATAAATCAAACTAAATTTATAAAAATTTTATTTTATTTGATTTGATTAAATTATATGTATTTTAAATATAATTCGATTCAAATTAATTTAATTTATTAATAAATTTGATAAAAAATTGAACTAGAACTAAATATTAATTTTTTTAAATTAAAATCAAATCAAACTAATTTTATCAAATAATTAAACTAAACTAAATTAAATTAAATAAAACTAAATCGACTTAATTCAATTGATTTTGTCAATCATGTCATGTTTTTGCTCACTCCTGCTTATTCACAAGGCCCATTGGAATGTTGATTACATATAAAAATAAAGAGATAATATTGGATCGGCCCTGCGAATTAATAAATAGCGGTTTATAGATAAATAAACAGACTTTCCCGTTTTAGTGCACGTGATGCAAAGTGCATATTTTATTAGTATTTGTCATTGAAAACTACAAAAAGATAGGATTTCAGGGATCAAGATACTGATGGAATAATTTAGCTTGTGGTGTCCACTCCTATGTACATACAACTCGAGTTGTGAGTGTGATAAACGCTGATGGAATAGTTTCTATTTTTTCAACAGGGCCAACACTTGATTCCATTCAATTGTCAAATTATAAATAGATTGAGGTTCTGATTAAAATCTTCAGTTGAACACAGAGGGATACCAAAGATTTATTTAAAAAGATGCAGCATTAAAAATGTGTATCAAATTGAGAGAAGTCCCAAATTAGCAAACCATTTTTATAGCAAATTTATTATGAAAGTTTTGATAATTATTTCAGAAAAAATTGCTGTGGGGTACAATTTGATAATTATTACGAAGAATGGGACAGGCTGCTGTTGGTAAACATTATTACTAAATTATATCAAGCTGGCATTATTCCATCTCAAAAAAAACAAAAAAAATGATGGCATTATTGGATCAATTACGCACCCATGTGATATGTAGGAAGCAACTCGACTGGCTTGGGTAAATTAGGAAAAATTTACTGCACACCCAAATCACATGCGAACAGAAGCAATAAACACGAAGGTTATGTTTGGAGAAAGAGAGAATTAATGGAAAATAGAGTGTAGAACTCTAGAAAATAACAAAATATAAAATCGCTGATCCCATGTTTTATTAAGTTACAGAAGAATTTTAAAGTTGATGTGTGATTCATATCAGCATATTAAGTTGTAAAATTTTATTAATATTATTGAAAATTTTCAAGAGAATTTATACAAATAATATTTTTATAATTCTATTTTGTGATGAATTTATATTTATATTAAATTATATAAAATAAGAAATTCATATTTTAAAAAAATAAAAGAAAATGAAAAGAAAAAATGTTTGTGCGAATAGACTTGTAAAATAATGCATGATTTTCACGATTCTTTATTTACGAGAGAGCACAATGTTGATCTGTGCTTCCCACCCCACTAGTATAAATGAACATGGATCATAGCTCTTTATTCTCCGCTGCATAGCGCCCATTTGTCTCCAAATTTCCATTTCCAATCTGCTAAGGCAACAAATATCTAAGCGCGACATAAGACCACTAAAGCTAAAAACACCACTCCTGAAATGGCTTCCTCTTCGTTGCCTTCCCCTTCCCTGCAACCGCAATTCCAGTCCATCAAGCCTTCCATTCGACGATCATCTGTTGCTCCAATCTCCGCCTCTGTGTCCGAAACACCATCCATCACTTTCTCACAGGTGGATGCTGCTCCAAACGAATCCTCCAAACTTCCCATTCGCAAGATCCCCGGCGATTATGGCCTCCCTTTCTTTGGCCCTATCAAGGACAGACTCGATTACTTCTACAACCAAGGAAAAGATGAGTTTTTCAAGTCAAGAGCCCAAAAGTACCAGTCTACTGTATACAGAACCAACATGCCACCTGGTCCGTTCATCTCTTCGAATCCACGCGTTATCGTCGTTTTAGATGGCAAGAGCTTCCCCGTTCTTTTCGACGTAACAAAAGTGGAAAAGAAAGATCTTTTCACCGGCACTTACATGCCCTCCACCGACCTCACTGGCGGCTACCGAGTTCTCTCCTACCTCGACCCGTCCGAGCTTAAACACACCCAACTTAAGAACCTCTTGTTCTACCTCTTGAAGTCTCGCCGGGATTACGTCATCCCGGAGTTCAGTTCCACGTATACCAAACTCTTTGAAGGCCTGGAGAAGGATCTAGCGTCGAAGGGCAAAGTCAGCTTCAACGATCCCGGGGAGCAAGCGGCTTTTAGCTTTTTGGGCCGGTGTTACTTCGGCATGGACCCAGTGGATACTAAGGTTGGGACTGCCGGGCCCAGTTTGATTGCTAAATGGGTACTGTTTCAACTTGCTCCTATACTCACTCTTGGACTACCGGCGTTTATTGAGGAGCCTCTCATCCACACGTTTCGTCTACCGGCGTTTCTCGTGAAGAAAGATTACCAGCGGCTCTACGATTATTTCTACTCATCCGCCGGATCTATTCTTGCTGAAGCGGAAAAAATGGGGATCTCCAAAGAAGAAGCGTGTCATAATATCCTCTTCGCAACGTGCTTCAATACGTTCGGTGGGCTTAAGATCTTCTTCCCCGCCATACTTAAGTGGATCGGTCGTGCCGGGGTAAAACTCCACGCGCAGCTAGCTGAAGAGGTCAGATCAGTCATCAAATCCAACGGTGGGAAGGTCACGATGGCTGCTTTAGAACAAATGCCGCTGATGAAGTCGGCGGTGTACGAGGCGTTCCGTATTGAGCCTCCTGTGCCTGCGCAGTACGGAAAAGCAAAGCGTGACTTCATCATTGAAAGTCATGATGCGGCTTTTCAAGTCAAAGAAGGGGAGATGATATTCGGGTTCCAACCATTCGCGACGAAAGATCCGAAGATATTCGAGCGACCCGAAGAGTACGTGGCGGATCGGTTTGTGGGCGAGGGAGAAAAGTTATTGGAGCACGTGCTGTGGTCAAACGGACCGGAGACTGAGCATCCAACGGTGGGAAATAAGCAATGTGCGGGCAAAGATTTTGTGGTATTTATATCGAGACTTTTCGTGGTGGAATTATTTCGACGGTACGATTCGTTTGAGATTGAGGTCGGTACGTCGCCGTTGGGGTCCGCCATCACGATTACGTCATTGAAGAGAGCAAGTTTTTAGAAAAATCTAATTTTCATAGTGGAATTCCAAAATAAAACTGTGGAGGTGGCACGTACCGTATGTAATAATTGGAAAGTAGTGGTGCCAGCTGAGCAATGACGTGGAGGGTGAGGTGGCTTTTTTCATAATTTATGTGGGGGGATGGATGGTGTGTGTTTTTTATTTATTTTTTGTTTTTTGGTGTTGAATGTATGTTGTGATATTGATTAGTGTTGTTGTTCAAACTTTGCAAATTTGGGCGGCTTCTGTTTTAATTTTCGTCGTGATACCAAAATGGAGTATGATTTCGATTCAGATTTACCAATTTTGATTTGATTAACACATGGGTGTAAATCAATTTCGGTTGCGTCACCAATAAATTGTGGAAAATGTTGACCAAATGTCATTCCTTATCCAATTTGATTTTGGCACTGACAAATGGGAGTTCAAAACAAAGCATAAACCATCAAAATTGGCAAGAGCAACTCATAAGTTCATAATATCTAATTCAGGTGTACTGTGTCCATACCTTATTTAGCATGAACTATTCAAGAAAATTAAAAATTTCTTACGAAAATACATTTGAGTGATAAAAAAAAAAAAACATTAATGTTTCGATCTTATACATGTGCTAAAGGTAAAAAAGATAACCTCAAGTCTTTCCTCCGCTGTCTCTTTCTATCTCAACGCTCGGACGGGAAATGAAAAAGGATAAAAAAGGCAAGTGAATGAACAATATTTTGATAGTATTACTTTCAAGAATTTTAATATGATTTTTTAACTCTAAATTTTATTTTGTTCTTTTAAAAAATAAGGTCATTTTGTAACATCAAATAATTTTTTTTGTTACATTAGAAAATGTGAAATAGTTTATTTTAATGAACTCATAAGGGGAGGTTTTTTTTTTTGCTTCCATTTCCTTTTCGTTTTTTAACTTCAATGAACTTTTTCTCTCATTCTTTACATCCCATCCAAACATAATATAATTCTGTATCAAAAACATGACTACCACTCGCTTAGGCATGGGTTTCCATAATAATTATGTAGTACATACATTTACTTTGAATCAAAGAAGTTTCAAGTTAAAATTTAGTGATATAATATTGAAATTGTTGATATAAAATGTTTTAAAATAGTTTACTGTCTCTACAACAAATTTTATCCATTTCAACTATTTTTCTTAATATATCTCAACTTTTCTAAGTTTTCATGATTGTCTTCAATGTATTAAAAATTTCAACTTTTCTAAGTTTTTATGATTGTCATCAATGTAGTAAATACCAAAACACATTCCACCTATGTTTATTTATTAAAATTGTTGTTATTATCTAGTTAGTATTTTCTTTAACAGTGTATTTTTAATTATTTTATTTTCTATATTGAGTTTCGAATTAGATCTAAAAATTGATTCCCCCTAAAGTTCTATGATTTTAGATAGGTCTTATTTCGATGGTTGTATTCTTTAAATCTATTTTCTTCTCGCAATCTCTTAAATGAAAATTTGAGTTTTGAGAGAGATTGGAGTATAGCCAATATTTAGTGATACCAAGCATAAGAGTCTCAAGTGGATATTGATGGTTTATTGACCCTTAATGAAGATATTACAAACACAGGACAATGATCAAATATATCAAAAAAATATTACAGTCAAGCGTGGAGTACGATTCACTAATCCATTTGTTGGCTTATTATCATTATTTTTTTTATCTAACATTTGTTGGCTTGTAAATTACCAGTAACCATAAAATGAATAAGGCTATATATGATACGGCGATGCACTTCAATGGAAACAAGACAAACGCGCAGGACATGATTGATTTGCAAAACGTTATATCTGTCAAGTAGCTTTTTTTTTTTTTATTAATAGTTTTCGTAATGATAAATGTGAAAATCGAATTTAAAACCTTGACTTTTGTATAATCTATTTTATTATTAGGCTTTGTTTGTACATGTAATTTTTTTTAATTTTTCAAGGACATATTATTATCTTAAACGCTAAGGGAATTATTATATTATTATGCATTCAATCAACTGCCAAAGTTTTTTGTCTTTTCGTTAATTATAAAATATAATGTCAATTGTAGGCTGCTTTTTTTTCATGTATATATATATGAATTAAGGTAAATTTTTTGAATTTTTTTTGGAGCAATTTCATAGAAAATTGCCGACGGCCAAATGCCACTATTACTCTCAAACAAAATGATATACAAAACGTTGAACTTCACGGATTACTTATTTGAGCATGTTTTATCTCTTTTTCACAGTATTTTCATAATCGAATTGAATCACTCGGTTAAATTGTTAAAATTAAGAATTAATCAATGATACAGTGTGATCATAAGTTAAAAATTAATTAGCCAAAAATAATCAAAATTAAAAATAAAATCAAATTAATCTAACCTAAAATTATATGTTTTTATGAAAGAAATTTAAAATTTTAAAAATTACTCTATTTTATCAATGTTTGAATATTAAACCTAGTTCTAAAATTGCATTATTATTTTATAACATTAGACTTCTTTTCTAGTTTTTAAATATATTTTAATATATATATATATAATTCTTTTAAATAACAACCTATTAAATTGATCAATTTAAAAATAAATTAATTGATAAGTTTAGTTGCAACTCTAATTTTTTAAATATTATTTATTTGGGCATGACTCTGTTTGGTTTGGTTTGGTTTATTATTATTATTACCATCTAACAACAAAAAATTATTAGGTGAATCCAGTTCATCAATTAAAATTATAAATCTTCTATTATATATCTGACATATGACATCATTTTTTTAAAATTTATTGTGTTAGATATTAAATACAAATTATCTGATTATAGTTAACCATAATTAATTGGTTCACATATTAGTGTGAATTAAAATTCTTTTTAAAAAACAAATAAAAAACAAAATAAATAAAGAAAACAATCATTTTACCTAAAAAATATCTCCAATAAAAAGAAAATTATTGTATCATATTAAAGAACGGACTCCTTGTTTGATATTAAATACAAACTCCTCACCCCGACTCAATCAATAACAATTATTACTTTTTTTCTTAATTAAACAAGTGATAAATTATAAGTAATTGTTACTTTCCTGGTTCAACTTCAAAATATGTTAATATATAGTAGTAATTAAAAATATCCTGCTCATATATATATATATATAAGTGTCTATTTCCTTTTAGTAATATCTAGTACCAACAAATAAAAATATTAAACAACAAAAATATATAGTTCAACAATATTCTAAAATGAAAAATTAAAAGAATTCACAATGCACACAAATATGTGTACTAATTAACTATAATTAATTATAGTAAGAAAACTTGTATTAATATATAATTTAATAAAATTAAAAAAATGACTCATATTGAATATATAATAAAAAATTTATAATTTTAATTGCGGAATTGGGTTGAGCCAAAAATTTATCTCTATCAACGTCATATCTTTGCTTAGTGTGGCAATAATTGGATTCTCTTGAGATAGTAAGTTATTAATTGTCAGTCAAATTAATTATTTGACAGAGAATAGTGCATCATTATTTCCCTATTGCCATCACGTGGATCCCATTTTTGCAGTGAATCGCAAATATGATAACGTGATTAATGATAACAATGATAGCCCATCCATCTAATAATTTATCCTGTGTGGACCCATTGCGAACACATTTTGTATTCTTTTCAATAAAAGTTCAGCAAATTCTTGTTCATGCTACTGTGACATCAACTTCAAATTACTACGAGTTTTAATTTCCAACCAAACCATGTCAGTAAACAGTTAAACTTCTTTATTTTTTTATTATGAAATTAAAATTTCATTAAAAAAGAGAAATTTACAATAATTACAAACTATAATAATAAGTATAACTTGAATAAAAAAATTTTAAAAAATTATAATAATTGCATAAAACATTACAAACTCATTCGAGATTAATAAGTGAGCGTTCTTTGTGAATAGTAATATGTAAAAAACATTCAACGAAAATATATAATTTTATTATTTTATTGAGGATGAAGGGTGTGAAATCTCAAATAACACTTCAAAATATTGAAAGCGTTGAATTCAAATATTTTATCTAAGAGACTTTTTTTCAGCCTTGATAATTATCGATCTTTTAAAAATCTACTTCTGAAATGGCAAAATCAACAAAAAATTTTTAACTTGTTTTATAGAAGAGACTTGAAAATCTATTCAAGCCTCGTTAATGAACAAAATCACCCATAGAAAAACAAAAAGAGTATAAAAACCCAAATCTATAAAAGAACTGTTAATTTATAAAGTAAAAGGATAAAAAGAATAAAAAAAAAAAAAAGGTAGTTGCAGTCCAAAAATGGCTGGCAATCTCCATGTGTTAATTAGCAGTTTTCATTAACACATGTTTATGGCAATATATGTGTTAATGAAAATATTGCCATAAACATGGCAATGGATGGGCTACCTACTTGGATGGTAGCTCATACTTCACATGTTTTCATTATACAGTTAAACTTCTCATAGTTGCTAATGGCTGCAAGGAGCATCAGTTCTCCTGACAATTGGTTCGTACTATATTTCTATAATTTGATTCTCAAAAATGTTATTTTTCCTAAAATATAAGAAGCAATGTTTTTAAAATAGGTTAAAAAACTGAATCGATAGTCGATTTAATTGGTTTAAGTAATTTGATTCAATTGGTCAATTTTTTAAAAAATATGTAAATAATATTTAAAAATTATAAAAAATTAGAAAAATATAATGGATAGAATATTTAAATTTTAAATAAAATAATATAATTTTAGAAACTTTTAAATTTTTTATAAAATGATTAATTTTAAGTTGAACTCATTTAATTCAATTTTCAATTTTGATTAATTTTTTAAATTTTAATCAATTTGTTATTGATTCATTTTAAATATTGAACCAAATTATTGATTCTAATTTTATTAATTTGATCAATTGTGAAAACATTATGCTTGGCTTATATGTCCACCATTTAAAAGAAGTGCAATTTCATTTTCTTATCATATAAATCAAATTCAAAATATCCCCTTTTTAAGACAAAGAACGCCTCAATTGCAACAACACATCGTACCCACTTTATAAAGGCCAATGCAGACAATCGGCCACATGGCTCATGGCTTATGAGACTCACATATGACATCAGCCCAAACCAATGAAATTCAAATTTTCTTATCATAAAATAGTTTTTATTTAGCCAAATACATAAATTTGTATTTCATATTTTATTTTGACCAGCTGGATATGTTGATTTCTATTTTTATTTATTGACTACCTCAGTTTTTTTTTTTTTATTTTAAAAGTTATTTAAATACTTCGAACCTATTGAAAACTCTCCTTCTCTTGATCAGAGGCAACATGGAGAATGAGAAAGCTCACAGTATGGTCGATTGCCCATATCTGTCATGGATGGGTAATAGCTCATGGCCCACGTTGTACAAGGGACCTAACTAGCATTATCCCCAGAGTCCCGCTGGGCGGTGTAACGGGCTAAAGAAATTCTACCCCTGGATTTAAAAGATGACGATCTTTCTCTTGTTCAAGGTTGGATTTATTTTTCTATTTTTTTTAAAGTTTGATTATTAGGTTAATATGTAAAAAAAATTAAAATTTCTAAATAAATTAGACTAATATAGAAAAAGCATTCTGAAGATCATTTGGAAAGAAACATATATTAGGCTCAAAATGCCGTTTTTGTGGAAAAAAAAAACTCAAGAATATCGGAATTATCTTAATGGCTAAATTAAGCTCAGTAAAATATCTTTGATAATATTCACAGGGAAAAGAAGCGATGCATCCCATGAAAAAGCACTTGAAATCAATGAATTACATTATTTATCAAACTGCTTGATGAGGGTGAGCTTTGTTCACTTAACCATGGATCCTGAACAGAGACTGGCGAATTATCCTTTGCGATTTCCTTTGACTTCACACTACCAGCACCCATAAACAAACCCTGATTTTCCAGTTCACTTTCCTTGTCTTTCAAACTCAGCGGCTTCTCGCTTATATTAGACGAAGAAGAGCCACACGATTCAACTGACAAAGCTGTGCAATTTATTATTTCCTCTAGTGGTGCCCATTTACTTAGCCTTATTTTCTCTAGTTCAGCTGCCACTTCCGTCATCGACGGCCTCATATCCTTGTGAAATGCGAGGCAAGTAAATGCTACTTCTGCTACTTTGTGTATAGAAGAAAGGGTCCAATCATCAGAGTGGATATCGAGGAATGGATCAATAATCTCATCTAACTGAGCCTTTCCAATCCGGTCAATAGCAAGAGCAGCCAAATTCACTTCATTTTGGGGCCTGGAAAAGTCTACTACTTTCAATGCTGAGATGATCTCAATAAGAACTACCCCGAAACTATAAACGTCGCTTTTATCAGAAAGATGGAAGTTCTGATGATACTGAGGATCAAGGTAGCCTGGAGTTCCCTGTGGGGCAGTAGAAATGTGTGATATTTCTGTCCTGCCAAGTCTCGAAAGACCAAAGTCCGCTACTTTAGACCTGAAGCTGTAGTCTAAAAGTATGTTGCTTGACTTAATATCTCTATGGTATATTGGGGGATCCATAGCCGAATGCAGATAAGCTATAGCTTGGGCAGTTTCGGCTGCAATTGTTACGCGAATTGGCCACGCAAGTCCATTGCCTTTCTCTCTTTGTAGATGCTGGCATAATGTTCCATTAGGCATGAATTCATAGACAAGAATTTGTTCATCATTTTCTATAGAGCAACCTAAGAGGCGGACTAAATTCGGGTGGTTGACCGATGAAATGAGCTTGATTTCATTTATGACTCTCTCTGTGCTGTCAGTATCTTTATGTTTGATCCTTTTAATGGCAACCCATACATCGTTATGGAGTTTAGCAGCATAAACTGTTCCATAGGCGCCAGTTCCAAGCCTTTGTTTGTCAGAAAAACTATGTGTGGCTTTCTCGATTTCTTTGTAGGAATAGATGGGAATATGGATGCCTGTAGCTTCCGCTAGGCGGAGTTTTGTAAAACCTTTGGCTTTTGAGTTGGACCATCTTCGA
This sequence comes from Omphalea diandra, assembly GCA_949677035.1. Taxonomy (NCBI): domain Eukaryota; kingdom Viridiplantae; phylum Streptophyta; class Magnoliopsida; order Malpighiales; family Euphorbiaceae; genus Omphalea; species Omphalea diandra. Next base: position 9,968 of record CATIWR010023856.1, on the reverse strand, counting down.
ATGAAACAGAACACCAGTCCCGCAGTCGCCAGTAGAACAGCTCCGGCAATAGCAACTCCTGAGAGAAGAAAATGTCAGGATTTATACTGTACCAAACAAGAAAACAAAAATGTTTAGTACTTGTCTTTTATATATATATATATATATATATACTTTGAACTCAAAATCCCACAAATCCCAACCAATTTTAGGGGTGACTGAGTACCATTAAACTCACTGAGTAAATTTTGCAGATTGTAACTTTTGACGATTTGCTTTACCAGGGACTTAATTTTTTCTTATTAAACTTAAAACCCTGACTACATTTTCATGTACCATTGATTGGTGCAAACTAGAAGTAGAAGACATAGTCATTGGTAACAAAGTTGTGGAGGGTAGAACTAGAGAAAGAGCGTTGAGATATACAAATTCTTTGCCTGTTGATTTGAAGAGAAAAGAATAAGAGCAAATAAGATAATACTCGTCCATTAGACAATTTTTTTTATTTGTTTTTACATTTAACTCAGATAATTCTCCATCAAGTTTAAAATTCTGCGCCATTGAAGGAACCCCATATTGTATCTATTTCGCAATTTAGCGAATGGTATAGAATGTTTATTTTGATTTTAATGTTTGCGATAGGAAGAAATACCTCCTTTTAAGACGGCAATTCTAGTGGCTCCACCGCATCGGCCAGACGCGTACTTTGCTGCATTGCAGGAGGCTGCTCACATAGAAAAAGACAAGTGTTAGAGATTTGCATAAACATGAACTCCATAATTTTCAGGAGCATGCCAGCCAGTAACTAGTACTAAGCAGCTATGCATATGACCTTGGTTTAATAATTAACGCTATTGGGTGTGTTTAAATCCCAAATTCTACATTCAAATTAAAAAAACAAAAACAAAACTAAAATTTATATCATTTTGGTCATTTTCTTTTAAATTCGGTTCCGATCCATCGCCCTTTTCGTTTTGGGTTTGACAAAACCTACAACCTAACCTCAAGGCAGTAGGGTCTTGATGATATTCTTCTCTATACTTAATCAACCACTTAATTTATTCAAGTTTTTTGACTTTCCTCATAAATAATAATGCGGCTCATGGGCGCAAAATTCTCCCTCCCCTATGTCTTAGCCATCAGCTACTCATCCATATGTTTTTGTTTTCTACCTCTAGAAATGATTATTAGTGTTATTTTTTCACGCCATATATAATGGGAAAGGAAATATTAATAAATTGGATTTCATACCTTAATCGTATACACAACTAATACATGAAGCTAAATAAAAAAAAAAATGATGATTTGAATGATCTCACGCAGTCGGCAACCGGACAAGTAGATCCTTCCATACCATTGGCTATATTTTGAAATGGCAGGGCCCTTATCATGCACCCAAAAAAATAAATAAAAGGAAATATAAGGGCCCCTGGGAAGCGTGCTGGGTTAGGCTATGCAGCTATTCCCGTTCAACATTAGTTGTTAGGGGCGCCGAGTAAACGATTGATCAGTTTTCATGTAATTTCAATAAATTTTAAACTGAAAATCAAATCAAATCAAAATTATAAGAAATTGATTTGATTATTTGAAAATTTGACCGATTAATTAGTTAATCAATTATTTAATTAAAAAATATTATGAAATTTATATTAATATTATTAAAATATACTAGTTTACATAAAATAGTAATTATTATTTAAATCTACAATGTAAAATATATATATATATAGAGAGAGAGAGATGGTCAATTTGATTAATCATTAAATAAAAATTAAAACTGTCCAACTAATTAACTAAAATTTTCAAATTAATTTCAATAAAATTTTCAATTGATTCAATTTTTTCGATTTTTTGTCACCTCCGTTTAGAGTTTCTTTCTCATCTAATTTTCATTTTTAGTTAGGAAAGTAATAACAACATTGATGATGAGTTGAGGATATTCGGTCCCTGAGAAACTAGTTGCCTTGATTTGACTTTCACTTAAATGATTGATAGGCCCCATGGATCGAGCGGTAGTGCATAACAAATTTAGATTCAATAATCATTATTGGGTAAGTCATGCGTACCGCAATTGTGATCCTTTATCTTATGTTTATTTATTTATTTTTTTGATATTTAGAGTATAGTCTTATTCTTGTTTTTTTTTTTTAACTTAAAAAAACATAGAAAGATTTTCATATGCATGTATATCCAATTCAAAATAATGATATTTTTAGAACATGATAATGAGATGTTCATATGTTACCGATACATAATAATTATATGGTGATATGAAGCTTAAGTTTGATTATCTAATTATGAATAAATGTTATAGTGATAAATTTTATAACGTGATCAAATAGCGAAATATAATTTAATAATAAATAATAATTCTCATATAATTTAATAAATTTTATTTTATCTAATATAATACTGAATAATAATATTTATTTAATTTAATAATAAATTATTAATTATGATATTATAGTATAATAACGATACTATAGTTTTCATTCTATATAATAATAATTTGAGTCAAAGTGTAATTAATTTAAAAAATTAGTAATAAGGTAGGGGCGACAGAACCTACGAACCTATCCGGCAGCCGGCACCAGCTCCATATCCATCACCAGTGAATCCATCTTTACATTGACACCGATATCCAGGCCCCTCAGGAGTAATAAGTTGCTTACAATCGGCATTGTCGGAACAATCGCACTTGTCCCCAAGAAGCCACCACCCGAGCTCCATCACCTGAATATCCAACGACACACCAGAATTCAAAGGGGCCGCTGATATCGAAGACAAAATATTCCGGCACTGGTTAATCTGAGTAGTATTACGAGGAAAGAAGTCACCACCAGTTAAATTGAAAAGGCAACTTATGTTGCTGCTCCTCGCACAACTAAAAGACTCAAAAGAAGTCTGCACGCTTATGGCAGGAATACTGCATGAGACCGCAGAAGAGCAGTTGTGAAATAGAATTGCGTTGGATGATTTGGGTGCGTAGTTCTTGGTATATAGGTTTTGGAAATCTTGGATCGAAAGGTTGCATTTGGGTTCAAGATTGATCCTTATATCTGGGATTACATGTTGGACTGGGAAATAGTTGTTAAGGAGCATTTCTCCTTCTGGGCTGCAATTTAAATGGATGTCGCAACCGGAGGAGAATCCAAAAGGGTAAGGAAGATGGTTGCCTCCGCATGTTCTGTTGCACCAGAGGGAGGTATGCGCTGTGATTAGAGAAAGAGCAAAGACAGACGAAAAAAGAAAATATTCTTCTTTCATGGTGATCAGATTTTTTCAGAAGAATAAGTGAGCCAACAAAAAATTAACGAGATACAAAGGAAAAGGGAGATGGGTCGATGAGAGTAATGGATGAGGAAGAGACTTCAAAGGGAGACTGATTTTTTAGTTCTGCGTTCATAATAGATGGAATTGAATGGAAAATTCGAATTCTTGGTGGAAGAGGAAGACTGACTGGAATTTCGAAAGTAAATACGGGAAAGTGATCATTCCACAGGGGCAACAAGTGAAAGTGATTTGTTGTCGGGAGGCCTAAGAATACGCAGGTTTTGATATGGATTGAGAAGAATTCGTACAAGAAATAAAACACGGGATCTCTTCTTTTGTGGAGCAATAGCAAGCTGAAGACTGTCTTGATTTCACACTACTTTTTTTCTTCTGTTTCATACTTCTGTTGTTGAAACATATTTGCCGTTGATCATTGCATTTTTATTTCTCAAAATATTAAATAAAAAAAGATAACATTTATCAATTATTATAATTACCATAACATCCTTTGACTAATAGATACTTGCCTTCAATAAGCAATTATTGCGGTCAAGGGAACGATAAACAAAAATGCAACATACTTGAGTAATTTATAAACACCTTCAGTTGTTTTTTTTTTTTTTTTGATAATATCATAATAAACAATTAGGACCTTGAACTTTGCTGTTTTTCCTTCTTTGTCTATTTATGGTTATATTACGAATATTTTAAAAAGAGCCTGACGCTATATTACTAAATTATTAATTTAAAAATACAGATAACTTTTATTTTATTATTATTATTTTAATATGTGTGTCATGAGTGTCTTATTTATTAATAATTTATAAATAGTATTCTTATTCTATTCAAATTTAGGGGGCATTTTTGAGCTAGTCTAAACATCAACTAAGAATAATCATTCTTAAGACAATTTTAAGAGGGAATCTTTATATTATCTTGATTCATTTAAAGATATTTATTATTTTTAGGTGTTGGTTATAAGAATTATACCTAAAAAATTAATGAATAAATAAATTGTCTTAACCATTTAAACTAATTTTAATTAAATTAATCTTGAAATTAAAAATTTTGTTATCCATGCAAAATTTAAATTTTATATTTGAACATGATGAAATGTTATTTGTCTCTAATTCACTCTCACAAGTATTATGAATTAGTACTTTAAATTTAGAAATAAGAATTTTACATAATTAGAATTATTTTTAACCTCCCTAAATTGTTTTTAAAATTTTTAGTTTTCTCCAACCAATAAAATGTTTGATTGGACTTGAATTAATCACTTTTATGTATTCTAATGTTCTAATATAAAATATGAACTTGAATCTCTTTTATAAATAGGTTTTCTTATAATCTTTTTAATATAGTTTTATATATATTAAATTTGTAGAATATTTTATTTTTATTTTTATATATGTAGGATTTAATTTGTATACAATTTTATTTCTATTTTTATATATGTATAATTAGATTTGAAAGAGTATTTTATTATGTGGTAAAATTTTATGATTTGATTTTACGATGCGAGTTTATGAATTCCCTATCAATTCTAGGTTGAAAAAGCGAATTTAACAACTTTAGTTATATATATTTTAAATATTTTTTTGTGAATAAAATTAATTTTTTCTTGTAAACCTTTTTATTTTAAAGCTATGGACATATTTTATTGAGGATTCCTAAGTTTTCAAACTAATATAATAAAATATAAAATTTTTGATCTTCATATTTAAAATATTATTTGTCATTTAGTATTAATATCAATTATTATACTAAAATGTAATATTTTAATTGAAGAGATACAATTTTTTTTTAATAAAGTGCAGCATAATAGAAATAATATGAATAAATAAAAGCTAAATAACCATAAAAGTTAAAAATCAACCTGTGAAGCTTGTAAAAGCTTTTGGTAGTAAAAACCAATAATAGTTGTAGATGCAGGTATAAACATCCTACAGTTTTAGATTCTTATTATTGTCTTATTGTTATAGTTTCTTTTTTTTTTTTTTTCTAATTATGCAGTAAGGAATTTTTGGATTTCATTTAATATATTTATTTTTTAGATTAATTTAATTAGACTTATCTAATATATATCATAATTTTCAGCCAATTCAATTGCAAAATGACTTAAATCAACATCTATTGGTTATTGTTATAATTTTTTTTTTATTTTTTTATGTGCTAAGGATTAATAATGTTTTCCTTATTTCTCTTACAGCTAATATTAGAAAATGATCCAACCGTTTATCTTCATATTTATATATAATATAAATAAAATGTAATTTTAAAATTTAATTTTTTACATAGTAACTTCATAATTTAAAAACGATCTCAATATTATTAAATCAATAAATTTGCCAGAAATTGTAATACAAGATGACTAATATATCTCTAAATCTTTAATTAATTTCTCAATATCTATCAAGACGGATAAATATAATATTATAAAAAATATAAATCAAGACTATCAATTTTTTTGATAATTAAATTGATTTTTTTTTATAATTACAGTTCTTTTTTCTTTTTTCCCGAAAAAAGTTTCAAACTGAAACTAGCTAATCAAATTTTTTAGATACTCACGATTTGATTAACACCCCTATCCTCTTGTAACTGACCGTAAACATTTATGATTAATTCGGAGCAGTGAATTAATTAATTAAATTCGTTTTATATCAAAATATTTGATGCTAATGTCATATGATTAGTTGAAAAACGTTTTGACTTTTATACAATGGCTGACAGAATGTGGATAATTTTCTGTGACCTGGCATGGCACTGAAAATCTGAATGTTTAACACTCGTTTGTCATTGATTAATGGATCCCAAAGCACCTAAGTTTGACATCAATTTCCTCCCCATTTTCTTTATATTTATTTCTGTGTGGGGAAACTAACATTATACGGCATCATTTCTTCCTCAGCCAACAGATCATCAATGACCAGCCAACGGCGTATGAAAATCTTTGGCGTGCATGCAAAAAAGAACCCACCACACTTGGCACCGTTTCTGATGTATTTAATCCTTGCTTCTTATTCAAACGTAATTATATACTATTATAATTTCATTACTGTTGAATATAAGAATTTGTCGCTTTAATACTCACAAGCATACTCTTAATTATTCTCGAATTTGTCTCCTAACAGAAATTATTATGATTTTGAATTAATAGTGATAATAATAAGGCTAAAAGAGGTTCTATCATTTAGAAATTCTCAATATAATACTAAAATTAAAAAAAAAATTGAATTAGATAACAAATACGGTTCGTTAAAGCCTGAAATTATAGGGAAGAAGTTCTTATAATAAGCTACAATTAGTTGGAGAAAGATTTTGTCTATTGTATAATCACTTTGGCTTGTTGAGGAATGATTCGAAACAAACAAAACTAATGGATTAGTTGATCCATAAAATGGAAGCAAAATAGACTTTTTGACCGAATTCAAAGAGCATACAGAAAGAAGCAAAAATGATTACTCCATACATACGACTGGGCTCTCTCCATTGCCATTGCCATTGGATTGTATTTGTCTGTAAATCCAATCCATGGCTTTTGACTAGGAATGCAGATATGGAGCTTTCTTGTATTGGTTTTAATGACCATAATGATTCATTGGTATATGTTTCCATTTCTTTACTAAATTTGAGTCCTAGTTGAGCTTAATTAACACAAGAAGAAAAAACTATATCTTAGTTTGGGCTTTTGCCATTAGATTTGTGTATTGCAAAAATTTAAAACCTCATTCTCTTTCAAGATTTGCAGTCGATTTTCCCATCGATTTACAGTTTCTTTCAAAAACTATTATTTGAACTTATAATCTTATAATTTTAAAAGAGGCGACTCCAAATATTTATTAATTTTAACATATATTATTTATATTTTAAGAAATCATATGAGTATTTTATTTATGAATAAACAGGATATAATGATTGATAAATGAAAAAAATATAAAAATTAATATATTGAAATATTAAAAAAAAACTCATAAGATTCTTTATTAATCAAAATATAAAATGAATGGAGCAACCAAAATAAAAATATATAAAAAAATAAAAAGGATACCTCTCACTCTCTTTTCACACTAAACTTTTCTCTAAAATTTTTCCAACTAGGGACATCGCTGGATAGCTAGCTAGCAATAGTCTCCCCTTTTCCCTTTTTTATATTTTAATAAATTCAAAATTATTATTTATTGATAAAATTATATTTATTATTTTTTTTATGTTTTTCATTACGTTGAGTTGTATATTCTTTATAAATGTTTTCTTACATTTCATATATGTCTTCTATATTTTATAAGTATCTTCTTTTTTCTATAGGCATTATTTTTTATATTTTCCCATAAAGTTAGTGTTTGTTAATTTTAAAATATTGTTAATCTATTTTATATAATGAATATGATTTTTTTAGATGCTCTCTTGACGAAGAACTCTATTTAGAAAAATAATAGATATTAAAGTAATTTTAAAATCATAAAAAAAATCTTAAATATAGTTAGTTATATCTTTAAATAAGGTTAAATCATAATTATTTTCGTTATTAGTATCTTTGATTGTAAATACTACGTAATTATTAAATTAATTGAGTGACGTTAAAAAAATCTCAAATGAAGCATATTGTAGGATATAACTTTTGAAATATATATATATTTCATATTATCTAGGAAGAATGGATTTCTAATAGAGATTTTAATATTCTAACAGATATGCTGTAGGTTTGGAGATAATATTATTCCTAATTCCCAACACAGGACTAAGAAAAAAGAGAAATAAAAAATAAAAATTAAACGAAAAAAGAAATAACATTTTGTTTTTGTTTTTCTAAGGATTTCCTTTATATGATTGGATTTAGAGTTTTGCGATTATTGATTTTTTAAAGTCAATTTAATTTTAGAACCCTATTAACTTTGAATCAATTGGATCAATTAAACTAAAAATTAATTATTTGATTTTAAAAATATGGATCAAAATCTTTGCCCATTAAAAAAAAAAAAAGTAGTACCATGGGAATGGGACAAACCCGTGTTAGGTTTCTCCGCAAAAAAGATGGTATTGAAAGAGTAAAATGTGAATGAGGCAGTCATAATCAACGATCAAGTTCAATTTATATAACATAAGCAGAGTAACTGAATGTTGTATTGGGATTCTAATTTCTAATGGAAAAATAAATGTGAGATTTTTTTTACATTCGATCGTCCCTCTGAAAAGTAATAATAATTTACTAAATTGAGTTTAATTTGAATTTTTAAAATATTAACACCAATGAATAATTTTTAATAAATCGTCCATTTATTTTTTTTATGATAAAAAAAAAAATCTAAACATGTCAGGAGAGCACGCTACTGTTCTGGATAGCATGTAGGCCTTCCCTTTATGTGTTTCTATGCTGTAACCAGAGCTTGGCCCCCGAAAGAAATTTTTGGCTCCCCAAAGTAATATTCTCACACTTTAATTAAGCAATTTTGCCTCCCCAAAAAAAGAAAACTCTTTTAAAAAGTCTCTTCCAATCTCAACACTTATAAGAGTTCAGGGATCCCACAAATCATGCTCTAAAGAACATCTTTTTCTTACTTCTTTTTATGAAGTACCAGAAAATAAAGTACCTTTAGTCCCAATTTCAATTTGAGAGATTTTAGATGAGAAATTTTATGGATTCAAATTAAATTTATTGTTTTCACAAAATCAAAGAGAGTCAACATTTATGGATTTTAAATAATTTATCACTCTTTTTAAAATCCAATTTAGGAAGTGAAAATTTTCAAAATCTATCATTTTCAATGAATGATAGGTTGTTATAATATTATTTTCTATTTCGAGATTATTCTCATTGAGCCATTAATTCATTAATTTTTTTATGTTTAATTTAAATGTTGAAAATTTTAAAATTTTATCTAAATTTATATGTTGTAAAATCTCTACGCCCAAAAGAGGGTTAGCGTTTTGTTAAAAAGTTAATCTCCTGCTATCTGTCTTTTTTTAGTATTCTGCATCTACCATCTATGCATCATTGCTACGCCGAAAGTTAAAGTGGCAGTGAAAACGAAGTTGCACCACAAAGCAGTTCCTTTACCAATTCAGCTAACTTAAAACCAGTAAATTATTAAACAAAAATAGCAGCATATATATACACACACAAACACAAGCACGCACACTACAAAATAAAAACCAATTACCAGACTATTAACCTAATAATATCCAGTTCATTTTCAACTTAAAATTGTTATCTACAAAGGGACTTCCACTCTAGGCATCGATCTGACCCACCAGATCATTATTTTTGGGTCTATTGGAGGCCCAATGGGCTTGCACAATATATATATTTTTAATGCGTAAACTATTGAACTGCAGCCCTTCATATCTGAGCGCCTGAAGCACGTCAAGGAGCAGCAAACGCATCATCGACCCACCGGACAGAGACCTTCTTTTCGGTTTTGGAAGAAACAGGCAGTCCAAAGAAACGTTGCAGACCTGCTCTGACCTTGTTGTAACGCTTACGCTGTCGAATCCGGCGCAGAACTACCTCTTTGTCTAGTGCTTCAGTGGAATGAGCTGGTTTTAAGTGGGCATGAGTGGTCACTACTGCACTCGTCAAGATTTCTGGGTCTTCTTGATCTTCATCTTTGGAATTGTTGTTGGTATTGTTCTCCGCTTTGGATAGAGCAGGTTGGTTTTTCGACACCAAGAAAGACATTACTAAAGCTCTTCTGCTGGCTACTAGTAGCAGT
>CATIWR010023846.1:0-36741 GCA_949677035.1 Omphalea diandra | reverse complement strand
ATTGGACAAATGATATGAAATCACATATGAGCATATGCACTGTATCAAATGATATGAAATCTCACATGAACATATGCACAAGATAAATAATCATTTAGACATGTGAATTGCAAAAACACGATAATGACAATTGCACCGTTGCATTTGGGATGCTTGAACATATATGCAGTGTTTGCATAGTTATATGACAAATTATTTCATGTTGTGTGCTTATTATAGCATCATAAATAATGGTGTTTGAGAGCTTATCTAAAAGTATAAAGAGCATCTAGAAATTAGAGAATGGACGAAAATGGACTAAAAGCAAAACTGTTTAACTTTCAACCAATAGGAATATGCCACCAATCTTTTGTCCTATTAGAGTAAGAATACAAATTATTTACAAATTATAATTATCTACCATTATGGGCTGGTAAGAGAGGAGATAAGGTCGAAATACACCAGATGAAAGAGAGAGAGAGCAAAGGAAGACAAAAAGAAAGGAAGAAAGGAAGAAGAAGAAGGAGAAGGAGAGGAAGAAGTGTGGGCTGCCTAAGGTTTTCCAATTCTGGGACAATAGGTAAGTAATTTATCTCCTTCTCAACTGAAATTAACCTCTCATGACTTGTTAATCATGCATGGTTAGTGAGAATTATGGAGAAATTGAGGTAGAGCTCTTGGATGGAAGTTGTAATCCAAGAGAACAAGAGCTGATTCTGTTGATTTTGCTGTTAGAGCAGAATTTTTTACCCACGATTTCATAACACTAGAAGAGGAATTGGGGAAAGTACAAAACATGAAAGTTGTAGCCTTATGTCTCATATAAATTCATATGAAACAGTTTTACTTGATTCTGTGTGCGTGAAGAGATATGGCTCCTTCATCAGGACTGGTTCAAAAATGAACCGACATGATCTCAGTCTTCTGGTTGTTATATTTTGATGACTTTATATTCTGATTTTGACAGAATTCAAAACATGAAACTTGTAGGTTTATATTCCGTCTAAATACCTTTTAAACAGCTTTGATTAATTTTCTGTGTGGAAAGAGATATGGCTCATTGATTGGGACTGACTCTGTACCCGGATGACACACCACCTTTCTTTTAATTCGGTTTTCAAAGAATTTGATGACCATAGACTCAGAACTTGATGATGGTCCAAACTTGAAAGTTGTACATTTATGTATTATGTACATACCTGTGAAATTGGTTTGCCAAATTCATCATGGTTGTTGAGATGTCGTCCCTTCATCATGACTAGTTGTCAACATGTTACAGACCTGCTCATCTTGAGATTGGTCCTTTGTTTTGGTGACCTTATAGACTGAACTGGTAATCAGTAAAACATGAAAAATGTTCATTTATATGTTTTGTAACTGCTTGTATAATTTTATTGCAATTGGACTAGTATAATTTGAGATATGACCAAGAATGTAAGACCTACTCAGACTGAGATGACATTACAACAGGGCAGAACTTAAAAATTCACCACATTTTATGTGTATCTGATATTAGCCTGAAATTTGAATATGATATCCCATTATATGTCTAGTTTATTTTAAAAAAAGAATCAAGCCATTTGGATAAGTATATCGAGAGTTATTGTTGTGAAAGTGTAGCAAGCTCAGGCTGCCATATAAGGAAAATATGTATAAACACTAGGTACATTTGCATGAATCATGCCATAACTGCATACCAAGCATTCATAATCATTTTGATATACTTATAACCATGTATGTAATCAAATGTTAGGATCTCAATACTTTGAAGAAGCCCTACCGTAAATGTTGGTCACATAAAAAGGTGAGTAAAACAGTAATTGGATTCAATGGGTGTATGTGGTAATTGTATGATATGATTATGTTCTATTACATGTATATATGATTGAATTGTTACATGTTATATGGAAATAATGTGACTATTCTATTACATTTATATATGATTGAATTGTTACATGTTACATGGGAATACAGGCCAAGTGAGAATTAAATGCTCTTAACGATTACTTGGCATATCATTTGTGAATAAGCACTTGCGTATGGAACTAAAAGGGGTGTTGTGACCGACTTGTCAAACACTTACAAATTACAAGAAGATGGACCAATAGGTCCCAAATCATATGTTACATAAATCACATGAATATCCCGGGAGCAATGTTTGCCTTGCTCGATCACGACAAAAACAAAGCTATTGCATTTGCACTTGCATAGTCAATTGTTATACTTGTAATGTATCTTGATAATATTTGATTATAGATTATGCCATGAGAATTTGATTATTGTTTTTATTCACTGAGTCGCGCTTACCAAATCACAATTATTTTTCAGATACTGAAGCATAGGCTTTGGACACTTTGGTACATAAAGTTTTGCATAGAGACACATGGAACACAGGTCGTCGGCTGAATTCCAACTCTCTCTCCTTGCATCATGTACGTACATTTGATAGGAACTAGTTATGGTCACTGGTCCTGACATTAGTTAATGCATGTGTACATTAAATACAAATGGGATTATATATGTATGATGAATAAACCTTAATGTGCATGCATTTTCAAACGTGAAATGCCATGATTTGCAACTGAAGACGATAGTTACAGTTGGTGGTATCAGAGGATTCAGGCACACGCGGGCCAGACATGCAAATCCCGGTATGTATGACATCCCGGGGCCGACGGGCAAATCTCGGATGTTGAGTGCTCTGATAGGTACCAGTTGTAGCCACGTTGTGACGTTACAATTTGTGGTATCAAAGCTGATTTACAAATGAGAACAATGGATGTCACAGTTATTGGTTGGACAAATGAATTTAGATGTTACAGTTTTCGTATCAGAGAGGGCTCAAGCATACGCAGGGTACGTGCAAATCCCAGTGTGTATGACATCGCGGGGCTGACGGGCAAATCCTGGATGTTGAGTGCTCTGATAGGTACCGATTGTAGCATTATAGATTATGGTAAAAAAACAAAAAAATATTAATATCAGAGCAACATGATTTGTAAATACAATTGATCGTTACAATTTATTGGTATCAGAGCAAATATGAATACGATCGTTACATTTATTGGTATCAGAACAAATATGAATATGGTTGTTACAGGTAACTTATCCAAAACTTGTGTGCAATGTTAATACCTTTGCCTAGTATCTATCAACTAATTAAGTAAAGAAACTTTCATTTTTGAACTAGACCTATTAGAGAACTTGTGTCTAGCAATCTAAGTTATAAAGAATTAAAGGTTGTTTAATACTAAACCGAACAATAACTATGTCAATTTTAAGTAAGGAATTAAAGTAAATTTGAAAGTTACTAAGCCTTCACTCAATAACCTTATAAAAGTTCTTTTAAGAACAAAAGAGGAGAATAATCTCACGAAGCTAAAATCAGTAATCATTCATTAACTTAGTGGACCACTTTGTAAATAGGCTTTACATGCCCTAAGCTAAACACTAAGGATCCTATTTAGAAGAAAAAGAATAATCCTAATGAATATGCTTATAGAATTTGGTTAAAGAGTAATTCAATAGTCCTAAAACACTAGCTAATTCTCCCAATCAAAAAATAAAATAAAATCCGATTGTAAACAGGATATATAATTTAGCTAATGGTAGAAAGAAAGAAGAGACAATGCCAACTAAGTAAATCTTTATAATTTATCTTCTTGTCTGCCCCATATGTCTTTTACCATTAGGTTGTTTTGCACGCCGCTCTTCATGTTGGAAACTTATATAGAATAATTTTCAAACTCTCTAAAATCTTCATGAAACCTTCTAAAACCTTTTAGAAACTTTTAGATCATTGTTAATGTAAATTATCCCAAATGAAGAGTTTGGCATATAGATTTCATTTTAATGATCCACATATGAAATTAAGGTATAAAATGACCATTTTGCCCTTATGAAAAAGATCCACAAAATGCTCCATTTGTAAGAAGCTTATCTTTCTCCATTTCATGTTTGACTTCTTCTTGCACAAACACTCCTAAAAATTCTTTAAGCATGCTCTTATTATTGGTCCTCCATATTGGAATGATTCATCGTGCTTCGTGCTTTCATGGCTTACATCATTTTGGTTTTCATCAAAGGTAGTTTATGCAAATAATGTATGTTCACATATGGTAGGTTGCTTCTTCTTCTCTTTAGCTCATCTAATTTGACTTTCATAAGCAAATAAAGGGTCTTTGAAGCTTTTATGATGCCTTTCTCACTTTAAATGAAATCTGCTTGATAACACCCTTCATTCTTGGTAGCTTTAAATGTGTTTCTACTTTTGTTCACATCAGAAAATGATTGCTAGTCTTAATGACATGGTAAACATCACTAATGTCCTTAGTGTAATCATGATTAGCATAAAAAGTGAAAGCATCTATCTCTTCTTTATCATCCTCAATAAAGGCGTGATTACCGTGAAGCTCATCATAAGTAGCATGATCACTTTTAACCTCAACATGAGTACTATGGTTGTTCTCAATGTCATTATGAGTAACATGATCTCTCTTCACCTCATCATCTTTTCCCTTACTAAGAATCTTGTTTGTATTATTATTTTCTGAGCCATTACCTCCACCAAAAATCTCCCTCCATAAATGTCGTAACTAGCCTATATCCTTCCCACTCCAGGCTAGCATTGAAGATGCTCAAGTTTCATAATTATATCCTTAATGCCTAGAAAACCATCTAGGATATTAGTTAAGGCATCTTCTAAGCTACCTTGGGAAGAACTGCTATAGATAGATAAAACTTATCATATAAAAAATAGAAGAAAAGATGCATAAGGCACATATGCATATTCATATAGAAAAAGATAAAAAAAAAAAAAAAAAAAAAAAAAAAAAAAGATGAATTATGTTATACTTATTATGCTCATGCCTTTTTAGGCCTAACTTCCTAAAAAGAAGAGATGTTGACTCAAGTAACATTTTTCCTTGATAAATGAGCTTTTGATCTCTAGAGATGTAGAGGATGCATTATGGCATGTTCCTTAATTACCCTATAATCTTATGGTAACTCCTTAGGCTCCTCATTAATTTAGTCCATGAATGAAGTAATCTAGGTATCCTATTTTATCCCCCATCCGTTAGAGTTCGTGCCTACTCTATTAACAGAGGGAACAAAGGTGTCACTACTATGCTCAATAAAAAGAGACTTCTACCCTTAATAAGCAAAGCATAACATGAGGAGAATAGTAAGCCTCTAACCTTTACCCTACCATAAGTGCCCTAGTCATAACCAAATTGACGATCAACCTGATAAAAAGCATATAATGCAAGCTCTATTTATACATTAGGCATATAATGAGTAGTGACCTCAAATGTAAAAAAGAGGCTACTAGACTTATCCATGTCATAAAGTCATAAAGAGCTAGTGTGAGAAGAGTCTCATTCCTTATCAATCTCACATAACAATCACTAAAGCTAGGCTAATACGACTCACTACTAAGGCAACGTTTAAATGAATGCATATAAGGATGAAGGCAAATTATTTATCATCATCAATGACCTAAAAAAATGAATAAGGAGATGATAAAGGAAAAGTTACTCACAACATCAATAATGCCAATAATGGTGATAAAAGAAATATATGTATGTGTGCGCGTGTGTGTGTATCCTAATAAAAGAAGTTATTGGTTTCATCACACCACACCATTTCTTGATAGGCAAGTTCTATAGAGGGGCACTAAAGAACAGGCAAGGCACCTCCACTCGAAGGGACAATGTATGCCTAAAATCTCTCCCACAATAACATTGAAAGAAAAAAAAGATTTATATGTACCATGATGTCATATCTCCTGAATGAATGAACCCTTTAGGAGTGGTAAAGTTCTAGATGTTGTATAAAAAATCAAGGAAAAATAGAACAAGGCTTAACCTCTTCCCTAGCACTAGATGGATGGCTAAAGAAAAAATTAAGCCATTCATGTTATCATCGAGATAACTAAGAAGTATGTACCTCAAAAGGCAATATATAAGGAATACTCTAATGCATAACTAAAAAAAGAGAGAGAATATATGTTTATATACATAAGTACAAATTAAATAAACATAAGGATAAAGCATAAAGGAATGAGAAGATAAAGAAAAAGCCTAACCCTATTTTTGTTAAAGCTCTATCAATATATTCAAAGGTCCCTTTATCTATGTCCATATCTTTAAGTGAGACACGATGTAAGAAGAAAGTCTTTATCTAATGAGCATAGGTGCGCCTACCAGTCCCATTCCCTAATTCTTTATAAGATTTTCTTATCACCCCTTTTAACACCTCCTCAGCTTTTTTCTCTTCAGGAGTTAACACAATATTAGCAATAAAGTCATACCTAAAATACTTAAGCATCTGTAACACCTTTAGATCCTCAAGCATGATAATAGACTCACCCCACAAGTATGAGTAATGATGCTCCATCAATAAAAGAGATTCATCCAAGCTAACTTGTCTAAATTTGTGGCAATATTTAACTTGCCACTTAACCTAATCGCATCAAAAACTCTAGCATCAGCTAACTTCTTAGTTACTTGTACATCTTTCATCAAGAAGCCAACCCACACTCCCCACTCCTACCTAACATACTTTCTAGAATTAAAATGTACTATGGAAATAGGAAGTTCATGTCTTTCTAACCTAAAGCATAAAACTAACTCAAGAGCAATATGATTTTATGACTAGGATGAGGCTTACACATTAGAAAGTGAAGATCCTCACTTTGGTAATAGTTTTTTTTTTTTTCAATGCCTTACCCTAAAAAGCAAATAGTCTTTAGAGACATCTTTGTCTTCTTATTCTCCCATAGGAGTAATCAAAGGAGCTACATTATTGGAATGAGAAACAAGGCCTTCATTCTCTAAATTATCCATCTTCCCCTTCGTTTCAGACTCATCCTTTAATGAAAGGTTCCAGTTTTTACCAATTGTGGCTTTCTTTAACCCCTATAACAACTATAAAATGAAATACCCAAACAAATTAGAGACATTTTTCATAATAATAATAATAATAATAATAATAATAATGGATATGTGAATGTATATATGTATACAAAAAGAAAAGAAAGTGGTGGGATACTGCTTTCATGAAGCTAGCAAGCAAGCTGCCCACTCGCCCTTGCAAGGTAGGTAGTCAAGCTATCTACTCACCCTCACAAGGCAAGCAAGTTGTATGCCCTCCTTCATGATGCAAGTAGCTATGTCGCCTTCTCTCCTTTGCAAGGCAAGCAGGTAGGCTACCTACTCACGTTCATGAGGTAGGCAAGCCACCTACCTTCCTTTATGAGGCAAGTAGTTTCACTCATATGAAAAAAAGAAAGAAAGAGGTATTAGGAAAACTCAATTTTGGTTAGGAGTGATTTCTTTCACCTTATGATATGAACATGGATAAATGATCGCAAACCCGTATGCAATATTATTACCTTTGCCAAAGGATCTATCAAGAATCAAGCAATTATATCTTTAACTTATAACTAGACCTCTAGGAAACTTGTTTCTAGCAACCTAAGCTATAAAGAATTAAAGGTTGTCTAAGTCCAAAACTAGAATTGTCTAACTCAATTTTAAGTTTAGAATTAAACTAGTTTGCAAAGTTAATTAAGGCCTTACCAAAGATTTAAGAATTAGATCAGAACGACTGATTGGACCAGTAAAATCAAAACTAGCCAATGGTCTGCTTTGGTTCAATCTTAAAATCGCCTCCCTAAAAAGAGGTCTAAATCGAAAAAAAAGATTGATCAAAGGTCAAAAAATCCATCAAACTCGGGAAACCGCCCAAAATTGAAATATATCAAGTCCTTTCAACTTAAAACTATAATGTCTTTGTGAAATTTTATTTTTTAAAAAAAATTACACTATTTTACTCAAAATTAAAATTTTAAAAAAATAGTTTTCATTACTTTATTATGTTATATATATATATATATATATATATATATATATATATATATATATATATATATATAAAATATTTTTAAGTGTTATTTATATATTTTCAAACAAAAATAAAAAAAAATACCCTATTGAACCCAACTAGTCAAACCAGCTGAATCAGAAATTGGCTAGCTGACCAATTTAATCTTGGTCTAATTTAAAAAATATTGGCCCTCCTTTAAATAACCTCACCAAGTTCTTTCAAGAACCAAAGAAAAAAATAATTTATCACAAGAAATCAATATATATATATATCAAAATTCAATGCCAAGTACACCATTTGGATGACCTATTTATATGCATTACAAAGCTCAACGAATTAGGAAAATAAAGACTTGATCCTATCTTAGAAATTAAGAAGAAACTAAAAAGGAACAGGGCCTATTATTATTTGGCCAAGAAGAGGAAGAATACTCATAATTAATTTCTATGCCAATTGAAGGAAATAAAAGAAAAAATTCCTAATATAAAAGGTTATAGAATTCAACCAAAGAAGAAGAAATAAGAAGAGAAGTCAACAAGTCAACTTTGACATATCTTAGACTTGGACTTTTTTATTTATTGACCAAGTATGCCACCCCTTGTGTCCTCTTTAAGATTATTGTTCTTGTAACTAGACATGCTCATAATATTCTTGAAAGCTTTTTGAGATATTTTAGAACCTTCTTGGAACCTTCTAGAACTTTTAGAACATTTTTAGTACAAATTGCCTCATTTGGACAATTGCACCCGTAGATTTCATTTCGAGGATCCACATATGAAATTGAGGTATAAAATGACCATTTTTCCCTTATGATGAGGATCCCTAAATGCTCTAAGTGCTTCACATAGTGCTTTCTTGACTTTTTCTTACACAAATATTCCCAAAGCTTCTTAAAACTTCTTAAGGCTTGTCCTTATCATTAATCCTTTGTATTGGAGTGTTTCTTTTTGCTTAGTACCTCCTTTCATTGCATCATTCTCCACTTCCTCAAAAAGATTTTATCCTTAAATTATGTACCTTATTCAAATCTAAAGGATATAATTTAGAAATATTATAAGTAGCACTAACTTTATATTCATTTATCAAATATATTTTGTAAGCATTATCATTAATTCTTTCTAAAACTTGAAATGGACCATCACCTTTAGGATTAAGCTTAGATTTTCTTTGGTTAGGGAACCTTTTCTTCCTAAAGTATACCCAAATCCAATCACTAGGTTTATTAAACACAAGTTTCATGCATCTTGTATTAGCATGTTTAGCAATTTGTTCATTCCGCTTTTCCACGTTCATGAAAACCTTTTTCATGTAAAGATTTTACAAAATTAGCTTTCATTTTGCCATCTAAATCCATTCACATATCCAAAGGTAAAGGAAACAAATCCAAAGACTTAATGGAACAAAGTCATACATAATTTTAAAAGGACAATAATGAGTAGATGAATGTATGCTACTATTATATGCAAATTATGTATGTGGCAAACATTCTTCCTATGTTTTCAAATTCTTTTTTATCAAAACAAGTAATTATTGTCCTAATGTTCTATTCACAACTTTAGTTTATCCATCAATTTATAGGTGACATGAAGTAGAAAATAATAATTTAGTTTGCAATTTATCCCACAATGTTTTCCAAAAGAAACTTAAAAACTTTGTATCCCTATCACTAATAATAGTTTTAAGCATACCATGAATCTCACAATTTCTTTGAAAAATAAATTTGTAATGTTAATGGCATAATTAGTTTTGTGTCATGGAATGAAGTGTGCCTTTTTAGAAAATCTATCAACCATAAAAAAAAAAATTAAATCATTGCCACATTTAGAACCAAGAGAAAATCCATTGAAATGTCAATCCAAGGCATGCTAGGAACAAGTAATGGCATGTATAATCCATGAGGTTTAGATTTAGACTTAGCTTGTTTACATATAACACATCTATCACAAATTTTTTGCACATCCAATCATATATTAGGCCAATAAAAGCATTCATGCAAAACATCTAAAGTCTTTTACACATCAAAGTGCCCTAACAAACCCCCTTCATGTGCTTCCCTTACAAGCAGTTCATGTAAAGACCAATTAGGCACATATAATTTATTATCTTTAAATGAGAATCCATTATGCCTAAAGTACTTTTCAAAAGCAACCTTTTCACATGCAACATAAAATTTGCTAAAGTCAAGGTCTTGTTCATATAAATTTTTGATATATTCAAACCTTAATAACTTAGCATCAAGAGTATAAAGAAGCACATACTTTCATGATAAAATATAGACAATAATATTTTCCTTACCTTGTTTATGCCTTATTACATATGGAGAAGACTTTATGAACTTACTCCATTTAACATGTCTTTTATTAAGCTTTTGTTGTCCTTTAAGGCACTTTCAGCTCTCATGAACAGTGTGAATCATAAATTTCTTTGTTCATAAGTAGTGTTTCCATATTTGTAGTGCTCTCACCAAAGCATACATCTCGTTATCATTGGTTGATTATTTGTAAGATGCTTTATTAAGTTTTTTATTAAAATAGGCAATGAGCTTTCCTTCTTACATAAACACACACCAAGTCCCAAACCTAATGCATCACATTCAATTTCAAAATAATTAGCAAAGTTAAGTAAAGCTAATAAAGATGCACTAATTAAATTTAGACTTAAGCAAAGTAAAAGCATCCTCTTGTGCATCCCTCATTTGAAGCCAACATTTTTCTTTATCACTTCAATTAGTGGGGTGGCTATAATGCTAAAATCACGAACAAATCACCAATAAAAGTTACCAATCCATGGAAGGATCGCACCTCTCCAACTATTTTTTATTATAAGCCATTCCTTAATTGCCTTAATCTTTTTTTTTTCATCTACTTCAATCTCATTAACACTAACCACAAAATCTAAGAAAATAACTTTATTTGTACGAAAAAAAAAACACTTCTTAAGGTTAACAAATAACTTTTCTTTTCTTAAAACAACAAAAACTAACTTGACATGCTCTAAATGTTCATCTAAAGATTTTGAATATACAGGAATGTCATCAAAATATAACACCATAAACTTACCAAGATAAGCATGCAAGACATAGCTCATAAGTCTCATAATGGTGCTAGGTGAATTAGTCAAACTAAAAACCATAACTAACCACTCATATAAACAACATTTCGTTTTGAAAGCAATTTTCCACTCATCCCCCTCTTTCATCCTAATTTGGTGATAGCCAATTTTTAAATCAATCTTAGAAAACATATTGATACCTTGAAATTCATCAAGTATATAAGGCCTAAAATTTGGTTCTTAGGGGTCTCTCATAAATAAAGACTCCTTCCCTTAAGTGATGAGCATAAGGAGACTAAATTTTATGAAATGGTGGTCATTTTAATGATATAATGATGACTAATTAAGATATAATATGAGTCATAAAAAATGAATAAGAGATATGAAGGTGAAAAATACTAAGTCATAATGAGGAAGTAAGTATAAATTAAGATATGTAAGTAAACATATGTAAGAAATGATGATTAATGAGCATGCATGAACGATGAAATTAGAGGTTTAATAATGAGGAATATTGCAATATAATATGTGGAAAATTTATGTTGAAGTACATGTTAAAAAAAATGAAGGAGGATGATGGAAGCTAAGGTAAAAGATAAGTTTGGTGCATGATCTCCAATAACTACTAAGGTACGTAAATATGCTCAATGTGTGATTAAATGACATTTTAATGAAGTGCTCTAGATTTATTTTAGATGCCTAAATTTTGTATTTGAAGTGTGTTAAAGGAAGGAATAAAAAGTTGGAAGAAAAGCTTTTGAAAGGTTCAAATGCTCTATATGGGCATTTTGGTCTTTTCACACCCTTTTATCTTTATTTTCTTCCTAAAAATGATTCTAACTTCATTTTTCATCATTATTAATAGCTAAAAATGGTTATTGAAGTGTATTGAGCAAAATGACAAAAGGATGGAAGCATAAAATAATGGGCTAGAAGTAGAATTTTTGGTGGACTTTTTCTAGAATACTCTATTTGGGCATTTTGCTCTTTTTACACCTCTTTCTCTTTAGCTTCTACCTAAAGACGACTCCAACACCATTTTCAATAGTTTTAAATAGTCCAAAACTACTAAAATCTTCTCAAAATTTCTCATCCATCCATGGCTACCAAATCAAGTTAGGAGAATCAAGTTTGCTTATCCATCTTCTTTCATCTTTTAAGCAAGTTGGTGACTTTCTTCTTCCCATTTCAAGTAAGTTATAATCTTCCATATTTATTGTATATTTATTTTATGTTTTAGTAAGTGTGTTTATGGTGTTTTTGAGCTTGGTGGTGATGGAAGAGATGAATTTTTGTGCTAATTTGACGTGAAAAATGATGTTGTCTTCAAAAGGAGTCTTAGAAGTGCTTGAAGTGTATAGTTTGTTTCTTCTAATTCTTGATAATTAATGGTTAATTCGATGTTAATTAGTGTTCTTATATTCATGTTTAAGAATAGAATTGAGCTTAATTAGTGTTTTACATCTTGGTTGAACTAAAGGCAATATTAATGTAGTATATAATTAGAGCTTTGAAACGTGTTGAAGTATATGGATTGATTACATTAATTCTTAATGATTATTGACTTCTTAAATGTCAATTAGCATTTTAATCTTTATGTTTATGGCATAATTAAAGCTTGAATGGTGTTTTATAATTTCTTGAGATAGAGGAAATATTGATGTCTTAATGGGCTTTATGAAGTCCTTATGTAAATGAATTATATTGAAGAAGAGAATTGATGTTAAATTGAGTTTATTGATATTGTTTAACACTCTAGAACTTATGATTATTATTATATGAGAATGGAGGAGATGTTATCATTTAGTTAGGTTAGGATAATACACGAATGTCTTAATACGTATATGGATGGTTTATGATGAGAATGAATATGTTGATGAATTTAGGAGTATGAATTGATGATCATGAAATGAGTTAAGGAAACTAACTATGGATTACTAAATGATTATATGGTGATGATAGTGTTGATATAATGAATGATATATATATAAAAAAAAAAAAAGTGGTGACAATGAGCTAAGTATGAAAGATGATAGTTATGTTATAAGCTAAAGCTAATGAAAGTTATGTTTGCATGTTTTATTGATGTTTAGGACTTTAGTGTCCCTATAGGGGTTTTTTTCCTATTATGTTATTTGTTAGCTTTATGTTATGTATTCTAATGATGAGTTTGAATTGCTCTCCATATTTTCGTTGCTATAGTAATGATGCAATGAACGTCTATGCTTAGGCAAATGTGTAGGTGAGATGATTAAGAACAAGTAAGGCTAAGGCAAAGAGATAGAAAAAAAAAAAAAAACCCAAGGTAAGAAAGACTTAAGCTAGCAATGAAAGGAGAGGGATTTTATCGTGACTTTTAATGTCCATTACATATATGCATCATAAATTTGAGCCATAGTAAGCCAAATTATGGTGATATAAAAGTTATATACATTTATATGAATGAAATGAAATGTTATGTTTAGTTGTTATATGATGAATGGGTAGTTCAAGGAAGAAGTGAAAATTCGAAGAGTCATAACTAGTTATACAAGGATTATAACCTATGTGAAATTACTATAATGATATGCATGCATGACACAATTAGTGAGGAAACTCCCTAGTGTAAAAGATAAGTAAAAGATACGAATGGAGAGGCAACTTCCTCTAGAGCACATTATTGGAAAGGCAACTCCCCTATGCAAGAAAAATAAGTAAAGCAAGTAAGGATTCCCATGGACTTGACTATCATATATGTAATGTTTTGCTATGAAAATGATTTATACAGATGATGTACCATGTAGCTAGAGATGCATTCATATAAAGGCATGTGAGCATACATATGGACAATATAAATTCTTCACTTAGTTTCCCATAAGAAACTCATCCCTCACACAAAGATTGTTTTGCAGGTTAAGCATAGGACTGATACAATGGTATATGTTTGAGGTTAAAGGCTAGAGATAAAGTTTTAAGTTATATATCATATATTGTTAAAGCACTACATTATTTATTAATAATTATTTATAGTGATGACGTATATGCATAATTGAAAGAGTCATAAACGTATTAAGTAAAAAGTTAAATTAGATCCTATATTCTTAGTAATCTTCGCAAAGTTTATGTTATGAATAATGTGATATGTATATGTCTAAGGTTAATATAATATAAAATGATTATGATTCGAGATTAATGGAAATGATGTTAAGACATACTAGGATTTGCAACCCTTATAAGATAAATGTTGAATGCTTATAATAATGAAAGGAATGTTATAACCAGAGTGACCTATCGGGACCCTGATTTTAGGATAGTTTAAATGAGAGAGTTTAATATTTAATACTCTGTATAAAATGAAAGTAAGAAAAGGAAAAACATAAAAGGAATCGGTTAGTAGGAAATAATAAAAGGAATCGGTTGGTAAGTCTAGAATCCCTCGATCACGACATGATAAGAAATGAATTAAATGACCATAGCATAATGTAAGGAAGTGTTTTTATGAAATATTTAGGATCAAGCCTAACTTAAATCCCTACCTTCAATTTGTATTATCTTAAGAATCTAAGGTGGTGCCAATGAAAGCTAGTAAGATTTTATGAGCCAGTAAGTGTAAATTTAAGTTTCAAAGTATTAGAAAGCTAAGAAATAGGCTTTAACCATGAGAAATTAAACTTGTTATAGGATTCGAGGCCTTAAGCCTTTTCGTTCCTTAACGCCAACATTGACTCCGAATCTAGGTGGTGACAAAGCATATCATTAAGCCTAGGAATAGGATGTCTATATTTAACAATTATCTTATTATTTCTCTACAATCCACACACATTCTCTATAATCCATCCTTTTTAGCCATAGGTAAAACAAGAATAACATAATGACCTATGTTTTTCCTTATCAAACCTTTCTCTATTAACTCATCAATTTACCTTTAATGCTCTTGTGTCTTTTAGAGATTACTCTAAAGTAGGCCTATTTGAAATTTGAAAGCCTAGAATGACATTGATTTGATGTTTTGTCCCTCTTAATGGGGGTAGTCTTTTAGCCATCTCTTTAGGGAACAAGTCTTCCTAATCCTTTAAAAGAGAAACAAACACACTGGGCAAAGAAACTATTAAGTCATTGTAGAAAAACACGTCTCTTTGTGCAACATCCAATTCATAGGTGTTTGGGATGGATAGGCTTTTGTCACTTCACTTTTTTTTCCATAAAAGCTTTTTTTCACACTTTCTCCTTTAGCATACACATCTCTTTTCTTTTGTGCATCCCCTCTAATATCTCATTTTCCTTTTTTTTCTCACATCTCTCTATGGTTTTCTTAAAACTCTCCTTTTGTTATACAATTATTTCTTTTTCTCTTATATGCACACGTTTTCTCTCTCTTACTATTTTTTGATCTTCATACACTTCTTTTAGAGATAAAATAGATAATATAATATGCTTCCCATCCATATCATACTCATATTTATTAGTAAAACCATCATATTTAGCATGTCTATCAAACTACCATGGACACCCAACAAGATATGGCTAGCTTACATAGAAACAACATCACACAAAACATCATCAACATACTTGCCTATATAAAAGGAAACTCTAACTTGCTTAGTAACTCTAACTTTACCACAATCATTAAGCCATTATAAGTTATAAGTTTAGGATGTTTAAGAGTAGACGAGTTTAATTTTTCCACTAAATAAGTATTAGCAACATTGGTGCAACTGCCTCTATCAATGATCAAACAACAAACCTCGTCTTAGATCTTACACCTTACATGGAAGATGTTTTCCACTAAATAAGTGTTCACCTTACCACTAGGAATTCTTTGCTATCTAACTCTTTAAGATCTTCCTCAACATCACTTGCATCAATTAATGAAGGCAATTCATAATCACTTTCTTCTTCATCTTCACTTTCAAATTCACCATTGACAATTATCATAACTTTCTTATTGTCAATCTCTAGCCATGTGTCCTTACCATTGACATTTGAAACATATAATAGAACTTGTTTTAGGCTTAGTGGATTTGATTTTGATGGGCTTACCTCATTTTTTGCCTTTATTATTGAATTCAACTTTAGGCTTGTTGTTGGGCTTCTCGGTTCCCCTCTATTTGTTGGGCCAATATGTTGTTGAAGGATTAGGCTTCAAAGTCCTCCCTTTTAGTTATTTTTCCACCTTTAAGGCCATATAGTATATGTTCTTTAGATCCACATAATGTTGCAACTCCACCATTTTAACAATTTCCTTGTTGAGCCTATTAAGGAAACGAGCCATTGTTTACTCTTGGTCCTCCTCTATGTTGGCACAAATTATGGTTATCTCCATCTCTTAATAATACTTCTCCATACTCCTAAAAACTTACATAAGCCTTTAAAGATGATTTATGTAAATCTTTATAATAGTGATTAGGCACAAACCTTTTTTTTCATGATGCATTTCATGTCATGCCTTGTAGAGATTGAATCTTCACCAATCATCTTCTAATAAGCTCTAATTGGTCTCATTAAATAAGTGCATAGTCAATGAACTCCACAATAATAAGTTTCACTTTTTTTCCTTGGTGTAATTATGGCATTGAAACACTTATTCTATTTTCTTTTCTCATGAAACATAAGCCTTGAGATAATTTTTACCTTGGAAGAATGGGATCTTATTTTTATGCTCCCTAAGTCATCATCTAGCTTTCTATGTCTTACGTACCTATCATCCATGGACTCTTCATCATCGTCATCATTGTCTTTATCATCATCATGGATCCATATCCCTTGTCTAACTTTCCTTAAGGTTGTATTGTAATTGTTGGTAGTGGTGGCTTGGTTTTTCTCCATACTTCCCACTCGTTCTTTCATGTCATGCATGTCCTTATACAATTACCCCATTGTATCTCGCATGCTCCTAATGAAAAAGCTTCACTCTATATCTTCTTTAGGATTTGACATGGCTAGTAATCAAAGAAAAATCCTCACAAAATCACTCTCTCATGTGTTTACTCTCAAAAGATATCACTCACCTCGTGTTTCACATAAAATAGACTTTTACCTTATAATGTGTTCACCACTCTTTGTTTTTGCCACTCTTAGTTCTTTTATTTTAGTTCTTTAGAACAAAAGTCATTGTCATCAAGTTAAAGCTCTATCAAAATGCAAACAAGCAATTTCAACTCAATCTTAACTTTAGAACATAAACAAAGCAAACAAAAACAAAATGAAAAGAAGAAAATCAAAGACTTGAATTGGACCTTACAAAGACTAAAGAATAAAATGATGGAAAAAAAGAAAATATACCTCATAAATTAAAGAATAAAAGGGATTATAACCTTACAAAGACTTGAATTGGACCTAAAACGATGGAAAATCAAAAGTTAGGCTGAATCCAAATTTTGCACAAATCAATTCTCACTTCTTCTTTGCAAACAAGGCTAAAAGTAATCAAGTTTCTTTTTCTTTCTTTTTTCTCTTTTCGTTTATTTTTTTATTCCTTTTTATTTTGTTTTCCTTTCTTTTTTTGTTTTAACATTTTTTTTATTTTTTTTCAAATGATTGAAGCTAACGGTAAAGGCCTTGAAATAAGAAACACAAAGGAAAAGACACAAACTTTGTAAAACACTATAGAAATTGAATTGGAAGAATACAAAGTATAAATGCATTTTATTTTTGATGATGCAAACAACCTAAAACTAAAATCAAGAAATAAACAATTAGTAACAAGGATGAAACAAATGAATTTGATGAAAGAATCTTAAAGGAACCGAATTAAAAGCAGAAAAGAAAAAGAAAATGAATTAAAAAGAAACAAACACTATAGAATCGAATTGAAAGAAGAAACAACAACTAACATAAAGAATAAAAAAAATAAAAGATATGTACTTGATTTTCCGATGCCAAATGATATGAATGTGGGTCACTTGTCTAAAATCCATATGCAATGATGTCACCTTTGTTAAAGGATCTATCAAGAATCAAGCAATTTGATCTTTAACTCTTAACTAGACCTCTATAAATCTTGTTTCTTGCAACCTAAGTTATAAAGAATTAAATATTATTTAAGTCCAAACTTAGAGTTAATTAAGTCATTTTTAAGTTTAGAATTAAACTAGTTTAGCCCTCACTTAAATAACTTCACCAAGTTCTTTTAATAAGCAAAGAAAAGAAAAAGTTCTCACAATAAATCATAATTATATTAATCAAAATTCAATGCCAAGTACACATTTTAGATGTCATATTTATAGGCATTACAATGTTTAACTAAAGACTTGATCCTATCTTAGCAATTAAGAAGAAACTAAATAGGAATGAGGCTTATTTCTATTCAGCCAAGACGAGGAAGAATGCTCCTAATTGGTTGTTATTTCAATTGAAGAAGATAAGAGAAAAACTCCTAGTGTAAAATTTTATAGAATTTGGCCAAAGAAGAAGAAGTAAAAAGAGAAGTCAATAAGTCAACTTTGACATATCTTGCACTTGGAATTTTTGACTTTTTGACCAAGCGTGTCACTTCCCCTTGTGTCCTCTTTAGGATTAGTATTCTTAGAACTAAAGATACTTAAAATATTCTTAGAAGCTTTTTGTAATATTTTAGAACTTTCTTAAAAACTTCTAGAACCTTTTAGAACTTCTAAAACATTTTAAGTACAAATTACTCCATTTAAAAAGTTGGACTCGCAAATTTCATTTTGATGATCCACATATGAAATTGAGGTGTAGAAATAATCATTTTGCCCTTGTAAAAAGATCAACTAATTGCTCCAAGTGCTCCAAAATTTATTTCTTGACTACTTACACAAACATTCCCAAACCTTCTTTAAACATCTTAAGATGTGTCTTTATCATTAATCCTTTATATTGGAGTGTTTCTTCTTACTTAGTGCTTTCTTGGTTTGTGTCACCTTGATTGAAGACTACAAGCGTGGGTGTGGGAGTGTGAACACAAAGAGGAAAAAAAAAAAAGAAAAAGGCAAGGAATGAGAGAAAAAGAGAGTAATTTTAAATAAAAGATGAGAGGATAAAAGGAGAGGAAAATAGAACTACCCTAAAAAATTTATGAGCCACACATACATTTACTTTGTTTACCTATTTACTCTTACATATCATGATTAAACTATATTTCTCCTCTACCACATCTAAATAGTCTAAAGATATATCTTTACCCAAGATAAACCAAGGCCCATAATTAAAATCCAAGACAAGAATAATCCTCCACTACTCTACTCATACCTCACAAACACATAATCATACTATACATATATAATCAAAGTGGAAATAATTCATGGAGTAGATACATGAGAAGAAAATATATTTATCCTTATGTTTTATTTGTTGAAGAAAATTTCATCTCTCCTCCACTTTCAACAAAAAAAACAAAATAAATAAATGAATAAATAATAATAATAATAATAATAATAATAATCATCATCATCATCATCATCAACAACATGATAT
Organism: Omphalea diandra; assembly: GCA_949677035.1. Classification (NCBI taxonomy): domain Eukaryota; kingdom Viridiplantae; phylum Streptophyta; class Magnoliopsida; order Malpighiales; family Euphorbiaceae; genus Omphalea; species Omphalea diandra. The sequence goes on along the minus strand of CATIWR010023846.1, from coordinate 17,406 downwards.
TTTACTCTAAATCATAATACATTGTTGCAGGGCAAAATGTAGAGGACTTAAAATAGTGGTCATAATAAATTAAGTATGTTTTCTAGTTGTAAACTTGTGCATTATACAGTATGATTACAATAATAATATTTAAATAATTTTAATATTTATTTCTATTAAATAATTAGTTAATTAGTTAAATGACTAAAAATTAATATATAAATAATAATTAAAGCTTAATTATTAATTCATAAAAATTATTGTCAAGTTAGTAAAATAATAAATTAAATTTCTCATACTTATAATTATGTACAGAGTTAGTTGTGATAAGAAATTATCTATTAATTTATATATTCAATCTTATGTAACACAATTTCAATAGAAATTTTATTAAATTTGAACGAATTAATTCTTGATAATTAATCAAATAAATAATATTAAGTATTTCATAATAAAAAATAGAATTAATAGATAATTACAAACTATATATACATATGTAACGTATTTGAAATTGAAAAAATATATCTATTGACTCATACCTTCAATTTTGTATAACACAATTTTAAGAGCAAATTTATTAAATTTAAATAAAGTAATTTCTGATAATCTATCACACTGTCGTTTGCCTTTATATACTTTGAATTTTAAACAATCAATTAAATTAATTTAAATCTTCTTTTTAAGTTTTTCCTAATTTCCTTATTACAAGTAGTTTAGAATTTTTACTTTTTAGATTTTTCTAATTTTTTGTCAGAATATCTTGACTTCCTATTTAAAATTTTTATTTTTTTAGGTTTTATTAGTTTCCTATTTAGAATTAGTTTAGAATTTTTTTTAAGTTTTTTAATTTCTTATTCAAAATACTTTTTATATGATCTTGACTCTATTTAAAATTTTTATTTTTTACTTTTAAATTTCTAATTCAAAAAGTTTTTTTTTGTTGTGACAGTTGAGTTTTCTAATTTACTATTTAAAATTTTTTTTGATGTAGCAGTTCTCTATAACACAACATACATGTGATTGTATTATAGATAATTATTTGACAAATAACAAGTTATGATTTAAAACTAATTTTGAGATTAAAATTAATAATATATATTGATTAATTTAATACATGCTTTGGGTAGCTAGTAGGACTTAGAGCCTTGACTCATGGGCTTATACTTGCAAAAAATCTCATTCAGGATTGACATATGCCATCATATCAAGGTCATGATAAAACTTGCAATAGTATAACTAGTCACTAATGTAAATTACAATGCAAAAATTTGTATAAAATAATTTAAAAAATTTTCATCCTATTTTTATTTTATGTATAAGACATCAAAAGAAATCATTTTTAAATTTATATAATTTAAATTAATTTAAAATTTTATCTTAAATTTAAATAAATAAATAATTTCTATTTTTTGAAAAATATTTTTCATTATGTATATGTTCTGTCTTTTATATATTTTTCTTTTTTAGTTATGTATTGTATATTTTTTAAAGTAATTAGTACAATATAAAAATAATATATAGATCTTAATCACTTTTTTATGGTCATATTACAATGTGGGGGGAGGTTTGAACCAAGGATCCAAAAGTCCTTAGTAAGATACACAAATATCTAAACTAAGTTTGGGATGTAATCACTTATTCAATAAAAATATATATATAGTAAACACTCATTGTAAATAACTTTTGTGACTAACTTGATAAATGATAAACACTCATAAATCTAAGATATATATATATAGAGTGCAATAACCTTATATGGGTAAAAATTGCAGTAGTCATTAAAACATTACTCATATGAGAGAGTTTTCAATCAATTTTTTTTAAAAAAATAATTTTACAATAAATATTATTATTTGATTCAATTTGAATCAAATTTTTAAAAAATAATTTTAATATAAATAGTAGTTCTTATAATATATATTTAAAGATTTTAATGTAAATATTTGTAATAGTTTTTTATATATTTTATTATAAATGATGAATTTAAATATGTTTGAACCATCTTGATTTGATTTAATATAGATTAACCTATTATGATTTGATTTTAAACAAATTCAATTTGGTTCAATTGAAAATTTTTTATTAAAAATCAGATTGAACATAATTGAATTTATCAAACTTTGTTTTTTAAAAATCAAATCTATATTTATATAGAACTAAAAAATAGAACTGATTCAATTTGGTCAATTTTTTTTGTTTACACTGGACCCATACATAACATATGCTACTCTTCTCTTTTGACTTGAATCAAATAGGCAATGATGATGACAACTTATGAGGAGATGGTAGTAATTACAATGCAATGGTGATGACAATGCGATAGTAATGGCATCATTGATTAATTGAAATTATATCAATTTTTATACTCTTATTTCTCCTTCTTATAGGTTTTTATTGAGTTTAATTGGATATTTTGATGAATTTTTTTTCTGTTGGATTCATTTGAGTATTTTACTAGTTTTTTTTTTTTTTGTTGGTTTAGTTTTTCCCATTTGTTTGTTGACTTCATGGCTTCACTTTGGTTATTTCCTACAATTTGTTTATGCATTGTTTAAGAGGAAAATTTGAAAGAAAATCACTTTATTGCAGATTATATATTTATTGTTCATCCCTATATAAAGCCTGAATTTAAATCATGATTGTGATAACTGTTGCAGTTGCAATTGTATTATAGACTTATCAATATGTCATGGCTAATATGTAACAATTGCAATCGAGGAATTTTTTTAAAAAATTCACTATATATATATATATATATATATATATATATATATATATATATATACACACACACACACACACACACACACACACACACACAAAATCTTTTCATATAAATTCATTTGTAGCACATAGATATATAGTTCTTTTATATAAATTAATTATTGAGTTAAATACGCTAACCTCTAAGTTTTATCTTAATATACTATTTAGTCCTCTATTTAAAAAATATACCTAAAACATCCCTTAATTTTAACTCTTTTAACTATTATGTCCTCTTATTAAATTCTTATAAAATGTCCATAATGCATTTAATTTTATATCAAAATTTATTTTCCCACCAGAAGATCTCAATTTGAAGTAAGGAAACAAAATCAAAATAATCTACAAAAATAAGAACAAGATTATCTAACAAAAACAAAAACAAAATTAAAATCCACAAAATCAAAAATAAAATAAATTCATCTAACAAAAACAAAAACCACAAAAAAAAAAAGATTATTCTTTATAAAAGCCATGAATCAAATCAAACATCCATCTAATAAAGATAACCAAACCCCAAGAAATAATAGCTAAACAGACCATGAACAAAAATGCACCATGACTGGAATCACAAACAACATAGCAAGAAATTGAGATGAAGCAAAAGCATCAAATTGATCTTCAAAGTTAACACAACAATTTCAAAATCTCAAAACCTCAATACAACACCAACAATTTCAAAATCTCAAAAGCATTTACATTATTAGTTCTGACAGCAAATGAAAACCTATTCCATAATTGTAATAAAAAAATTTATGACTCATTCATCAAATCCTCAATTGATAACACTAATGTACTCAAGTTCAAGAACCCTAAATGACCAAAAGATTAACTAGGTTTCTCTCTTTAGCCTATAGATCTGCCTTGCTTTAGCTCACCAAAACCCTACCTTAATCATCTACAACACTTCTCTTCATTAACTTCACCTCCCTCTCCTACTTATAACTTTCATTTCTTCGCTAATTGGTTTTTCTACCTTCAAAGCCATGCTTGAAATTGACTTATTCTACTCCTTTCCTTTGATCCCATCTCTAAAGTTGTTCTGCTTCTATGATTTAAGTTTTGGATTTACAAGGTCGCAGTGTCAAGCATAATAGCAGGAACAACAAAGGTCACAGATCTGGGCTTGAGGTTGTGTTGCGTGTAAATCCTTGCAAGTGTACAAATCACTTCAAGTAGTATAATGAAAGTAAAGATTGTTCCCATAATGATTGATTTCTACAAGTGCCAACAAGAACTCAATTTTTTGTATTATTTAGCAACCCAATTATGAAAGAATAATTAACTTAAATTTTGAAAATTCTAAAGTAAATTAACCAAATAGAATTTAACTGAAAGAAAACTCTTATGCAAATGATTTTTAAGTAATTCAGGTATTCCACAATACTATTTCATAATTATACCAAAAATTGTATCTTCAAAGTGAATGGATGTGCTTAAAGATGGATCTTCTTAAATTACTCAATTATCTCTTTCAAGCAAAATTAAGTTTGTTATCACTGAAATTATCTCTACTCCGGTGATTACAAAATTCAATAACAATACATTAAGTTCCTTAAATAATTTGTTGATATCTCTAGAAGTTAATACTACTTTTATGGTCTCAATCTCCTAATTAACATGTTAAGACTAATCCTAGATTTAAAATTTCAATACATGATCTAGAGCCTCAAATATTACATACACATGGCCCTTCATATACACAAGCAATTTAAGCTCAAATATGTCAAATGAAGAAAACCTAACACAATTGAAGCAAAATCTCTTTATATAATCATGGAAATGTATTAGGCTTTTACCATAATCTCTAGAATTAAAGAAGTAGTTCATTATTGAGGAAGAAAAAGAAACAAAGAAGAATAAATCTATTGAATTCAGAAGAAGAATGTTCAAAAGGAGAAGAATCTTGCTCAGTAGAATCAATGAACCTTAAGAGAAAGCTTTTGAAACTCTCATAAAATTGGTGTGGATGTTAGATCTGTTTATTTGCTTCTTTTCTAAAAATGATTGTCAAAGTTATTTGGGTGTACTCCTTTAGTTTTCAGTTTGATTTGAAGGTTTTGTATATAACATTCTTCGTTTCTTTTGAATTTTCTTTCTAATGTTCTCTGTTTCCTTTTGATTTTCTTTCCCTTCAGGCCGTAAATCATCCGTTTTACTCATTTGGGAATGGAAACGGACAATTCATTTGTGATTTTGAAAACCTCCTTAATAATGGTTAACATCGATGGAAGACCCAATTTCCGTTAGGTAGACGATATTTAGAATACAAATAACGAATATGGAAGCATATCAGACCTCATTCTTAAAGGTTTTTTTTTTTTTTTGAGTGTCTAGGAACTCATCATCTCTGTATGTTACATATTTCTATCGCGTTTCAATTTGTTTTTGAATTTCTTGTTCATTGTTTATTTTGATGGTGAAGGGGTCAGAATTTTGTTGTGTGAGAATCATATTTCCATTTACTGCTTTTTTCTTTAAGGGATCTTGAGCAATGGTATTATAGTTCCTCTGGCTTTTCTTGTAGTTAAAATTGATGCTACATTGATCAAAGAAGTTTCATTTGGTGGGTTGTAAAGGATAATATAGAACTGCCAATAATGTATATATGTAAAAAATATATATATATAGTAATATATATACCCTTTTTATGTATATTTATGCGGTTCCCCATATTTTATTTTTCATTTTTGTTAAAAATATTATTTTTTATTTTTGCTTTTTCCATTTTTGTGCGACTAGTCATTAATAAATAATGGTAATACAGAATTTTAAGATCTCTTGAAAAATAATAAGAAATAATAGTTGGGCAATGTGCTGGTATATGACTAGTATTATATCAATATGTCTTTAGGCAGTAATTATACTGGAGGAGAGACCAAAACCTAAAGACTAGAGGCAGACGGACATGGCTCAATTGAAGGCGATATTTACATATTCCTCATTCAATCTTGCTTTTCAAGGCCCTCAGAGAGGTGCAGTTTGCTGCTTCTCTTTCTGTATTATCTTTTTCTTCTACTTTTTTTTTTCTTCCATACAACTTTAAATTTCCTTTCTCCTATTGATTTACTATTTCTTTTCTAGATGTGTTTCTGCTCAATCGCAATGCACCCTCAACCACAAATTTGTTTATTTCATTCCAAAAGGTAGGTGATTTTGATTATTTTTAGATTATGTTATGCTGCTCTTTTTATTTTTATTTTTTATTTTTGTTTGCAGTTAGGGGCAAAAATGAGTGAGGTTCAAGGTGATGCGCTTGTAGCTAATAAGAACTGCAGTATTCATCGAACTTCTTGCAATAAAGGTGCTTAACTTCTCAGTTTAGGCACAGTAATTTTTTTGGGAAGTAAAGAGTTAGATTCATTGAATGTGTGAATTGAGCAGGATTGACATTTTAGGTGTATATGTTACCTGAGAGGGAGTTTCTTATGATTCTTGTGCAAATATTAATTGGTTTATGTATAGCTGCATCAAAGGTTTAAAACTTGCCTTTTCAAATATTAGTTGTCATTGATTACTCCAGATAACATCAATATAGTTTTGATTTTAAGTTTAAAGAAGTTATTGTGGTAGAAAACTGATGCTGTCATCAATTAAGTACAGGAAAATACACTAGTTTTTACACAACTTGACGCTAGAAAATTCTCAAATACATTCGAGTGACTTTCTTGCTTAGTTTATTTATTAAGTCTGGAATAATGAGCTGTAGATGCTCTTATTTGGGACTCTTATTGTTTTGAGATTGATTTTTATTTTTTATTTTAATCTTTTTATTCTAATACAATGTTTATATTCTCCAAGGCGGAGTTGCTCTGGAGTACTATAACTTTCTTCATGGCTATGAATTTTCTCAAATGACATTATTATTTTCATTCGGGAAAAAGAAATGAATATTTTAATTATTTTGTCTTGCATTTGACTCATTGAAGCATGATTTTCTTTTCATACTATTTCTAATTACTTTCACTTCCCTCATCTTCCCTGGTGTGGCCAGTGTTCCCGTTGAATTGATTTATAGTTACAGTTTTTTTTTTTTGTGTTCCGCATTTTCAGAACTCAAAGGATTGCGTATGAATGAGATATCCATGTGGTTGTGGTTTAATTGCTTGAATTTTAATTTCTTTAAATCTCAAAGCAACCGAGATTTGAAGAATGCTAGTGTTGGACATTTTAGTTCGTAACTTCCCATGTTCTGACACACTGATCTGACTTTTATTTACAGCCATTCAAGCTGTTTTATCTAGTGGTAGAGAAGCGGAAACTTATGAAGCCACCAATGGTAAAGGGCTACGCGGAAAATTAAACAAGGTTGTTTTAGCCTACAGCGGTGGCTTGGACACCTCAGTAATTGTTCCATGGCTACGGTACGCTCCCTTTGTTAAGATGGATGACTAGCTTTTGTCAGAAGAACTAGCACACATGGTTCATGTGTCTTGAAGTGTTGTTTTATGTGATTAGGTTAAAGATGGAATGTTAATGGAGGCTTGATACTGATTTCATCAATTTTACTGAGTTATTGATAGCAATGAAGTGTGTAGAATATATAAAATATCTTATGATATGACACCCAGGTGGTGCATCTGGGGATATTTTGGTACTTTAATTGGGTTTGGCGAAGAACTGTAAGGCTTCCTTGACTTAATTGGCATTAGTGAAAATTCTTGTTAGGCAAATTCTAGGTCATCTGCTAGCACCTAGAATTTCACATCGTGCATAACAAATGCAAAAAGAGTGCTATTATCATATTAAAATGCATTTCAATATTTATTCAATGCTGCACTTCAATATTATCTTTAGAAGTACCTCTGGCATTTTTCCTATTATAATCTAAATTAAATTTGTTAAACTTTGCAGAACAAATTAGATAAGATTTTTTTCTGTTTTCTCTTTACCTCTAAATATTGTTAGTCTTTATATGATTGATGTACATTGATTTATTTTGCAACATTTTCATTATATTTTATTGCTGTTGCAGGGAGAACTATGGTTGTGAGGTGGTCTGCTTTACTGCTGATGTTGGCCAGGTATGCCAATGGCTTGAACTTCATATATGATTGGTTGTTAGAAGTTCTGAATTTTGCCCCTTGAATCTTCTTCTTATGGGTTGTTTGTTATGGTGCCTTTTTTACACGTGTGCTTTGATATAAGGTTCAAATTGTGTAGGGAACCATGGAATTGGAAGGCTTGGAAGAAAAGGCCAAGGCAAGTGGTGCTTCTCAGCTCGTGGTGAAAGACTTAAAGGAAGAATTTGTGAGAGACTACATTTTCCCTTGCTTGCGAGCTGGTGCAATCTATGAAAGGAAATACTTGTTGGGGACTTCAATGGCTCGCCCTGTTATTGCTAAGGTTGGCAATTAAATTTGTCTTGGTGATCGTAAATTACATAGATAAATTTGTCTTGGTGATTGTAAATTATATCAATCACTAACATAAATGTTAAGCAATTGTTATAGAGCATGTTTGCCTTTTTTCTTTTATTAATCCCAGGGAAGGGTTGTGTCCCCTCTCTGTTCCATTCTTTTTTAGTCTTGAAATAAAAAGAAATAGATTTCACTTGAAGGGTGTCTCTACTCTCTACTGGTAGTTTTTGCTATTTGTGAATATATTTATTTTGTTGCATCATCACACTTGTAAGTTGATGTCATCTTATGTTTATATGTTCAATGGCATGAAAGGCTATGGTGGATGTTGCTAAGGAAATTGGAGCTGATGCTGTTGCTCATGGATGCACAGGAAAAGGAAATGATCAGGCATGCAAAATAATTGAATCCTAATTAATATTATATGACTTTGTGTACTTCCTTTTCACATCATCTCATGGGCTTGTTTATCAATGCAGGTCCGCTTTGAGCTCACCTTCTTTGCTCTAAATCCTGAACTAAGAGTTGTGGCTCCTTGGCGGGAATGGGAAATCACAGGGAGAGAAGATGCCATTGAATATGCCAAGAAACATAATATTCCTGTCCCTGTGACGAAGAAATCCATATACAGCAGAGACAGGAACTTATGGCACCTGAGCCATGAGGTAAGTTTTCCAACTTCATAACTGCCTTTAGTGCCAGATCATACTTCTCTGTATCATATCTACACTTTTATAAAATTTTGATGTTGTTAATTTCTCCCATTTGGACGTGTTTGAATATTTGAAATAACTTAGGTAAAGATGTTGACGAGAAAATTTCACCTTAGAGTTGTAAGCTTAAATAACTTTTAATTGTTGCTTTATCATATTCTGAAGCAACAGACACTATGAAAATATGTGAATCTCGTAGCTATTTTGTGTTAACCAGTTGTTGATGTCCGAAATGGGAACATGTTAGAAGGTCTCAATCACCTGAAATTGCAGTAACTTTTGTGGTCCAGTTTTATGTATGGGTTCATGGGCCTTCTGCTGTTAATGTTCTGGAGTCCTCGAGTCAAGCAAAAGGCATATTGGATGTAATAAAGCCTAGATACTTCAAATGTTGAAACAATCACTCTATGGAGGCTGCTATTGCCACAGCCTACACGAACTTTATTTCATTTTGCCTATATCATGCTTTCTACTTAAAAGGACTCTGCACTTCTGGCCCTATTTTATCTTTTACCTTTTTAGTGTTTTGATATATAATGTGGAACAAATAAAACAAATGCAGACGAGAAGAAAGTAGCAGACCCCCATCTCCATCTCCTCCTCCAGCCACCATGGGCATCCATGATTCTTAATATGCCCAACTTGCACTTCCAAATCGTTATTGAGCCATCATCACCCAAATTTTTTAAAAAAGAACTGCGACAACGTAGCTAGATCAATACTCAACCATATTCTTTTTTTTTTTTAGTTGTATTTTTTACCTGAAATTTGGATTTTTTAATTCTCACTATCTCTACTTTCTCTTACTGGGGGATAGAATGTATAATTAGTTCATTCATACCCATTTAAAAAATGATAGGGGAAAATTAACTACAAAGGGCAATTTCATTTGAATAAAAACTGTTGAGTGGGCTGTGGCCACACCCTCCTCTCTCTCTCTCTCTCTTAATTTTGGGTTGCTGCATCCAAATTTAAGTTGCTATATAATATGCATGCTTTCTACATAGGCCCATGTCTTACATCAATAGTTGCTTCAGGATGGCTAGGACAAGAAAGTTGTATGAATTTGTAGCCAATCAAGTTAAGACATTGAAACTGAAAAATTGAACCAAACCAAATGGACTAATTTCAAAATTTTGGTTTGGTTTTGTTGGAAATTCGGGTTTTGTTCGGTTTAAGTCATTTAGTAAATTCAGTTATTTTGGTTTGGCTCATTTTATTGTGTAAAAAATTTTGGAAAATTCAAACCTACTGAATTTGTTGTATATTTTGGCGAGGGATTGAATATTTCTCCTTTTATTAATTATCTTTCTCAAATTTCTCTCCATGGTAAATTCTCCTTTTGGCATTTCTCCATTTACTTCTTTGGTCTTACCTGAGTTTTTAGGCATTTTTCTGTATTGAATTTGAAAATGTGGAAATTCCCATCTTCTTTGACTTAATTTCTATATGATATATTTGCACATCTGCTTCCATTAAAAAGGACTGAGACCACAGGTTTTGTTTAAGCACACCCAAACTGAAAACCCGAACTGATTTGGTTTGTTTCAGTTTGTAAAATTTTTCAGTTTCGTTTGGTTTTGAATATTATTGAATTTGGCTATCTCAGTTTTATACGAAACCAAACCAAACTGAACAAGACCCACCCTAATCCGAGATGCTTGTTGAATATAACCTGTCAGTGAAAATTCTCAGACCGTATATTATTGTAGTACATTCTTAACTCCAAGTTTACTTTAACAAATGAATCTTTTCATAAATACATAAGTTTGGAGTGAGCATTCTCTATCATACCTGAATGTAGTTCTTTGGCAATTGAAGTTCCTTCCTACGCAGGCTGCTAAAACTTCCTCTCAGCATACTTTGACCAAGATCTTGAAATCTCCAAATTTCTTTTTCTTTTTCAAATTTTGATGTTAAACCAATCTATTCTTTGGAAGGCTGTCCTTGACATATCAAAGTGGTGAATGCAGATCATTATTTAATTGTCATTTTACTGTGGTGGCAGTAGCAGAGCTAGAAAACAATTTTTGGAGCATATCTTTGAATTTTTTGAGGATTCAAAGATGAGTGTTCAAAATTTGAAGTCCTTATCCAGTAATATGGTTGAAATTATTCACTAATTCTTCAATTATTTGCTGGTTCATATCTTTGAATTGTTAAACCCATCTATTCTTTGGTGGCTGTCCTTGACATATCAAAGGAGTGAATGCAGTTCATTGTTTAATTGTCATTTTACTGTGGTGGCAGTGGCAGAGCTAGAAAATAATTTTTGGAGCATATCTTTGAATTTTTTGAGGATTCAAAGATGAGTGTTCAAAATTTGAAGTCCATATCCAGTAATATAGTTGAAATTATTCACTAATTCTTCAATTATTTACTGGTTCATATCTATGAATTCCTTGGTCTCTTTCAATTTTCAAAAAGTGTAGGGAGTCGTAATCTACCAATATCATTGAAATTATTCACTAATTCATGTTAATTAATAGATATATACTAATGTCTATAAATTACTTAGTAATAAATTTATCTATAAAATCTCCATATTATAAATTTAAATTGAAAATAAAATCACATATAATATATATAAATTGAAGGGGTTTAACATCTATTATATTTATAACTGTGTGGACTTTCAAGGATACATGGAAAGCTATGAGGGATTTTTTTAAAAGAAGGCGTTGGCCACCCCCTCTAGTCCCTACGTAGCTCCTCCTTTGTGTGGCTGGTTATTTAGATTGTCTAAAACTGTTCAGAAAACCAATCTGGGTCCTTCTGTTGTATGTTATGTGTTGTTAAATAGTGGAAGATCAACTTCCATAAGCGACCATGGAATGGCAAAAATTTGTCATAGCCTTCAAATGCCTAAATGATCTATGCAAATATGAATTTATTGACTATTTTTATTATCCTAAACATTAATGAATTTATACGTCACTTATAAAGGCCAACATCTGCTTAAGTCATAGTTTTAATATGTGGTTGTGCATTTTTAGCATGACAAAATTCTTTATTAGAGATATGTTGGTTATTTTATATTTATGTTAAATCCTGTTTCTTTGTCTATCTCGAGGGTGACATCTTGGAAGATCCAGCCAATGAGCCAAAACAAGACATGTATATGATGTCTACTGCTCCAGAAGATGCACCTGATCAACCTGAGTAACTATCCTTGTTATATTTTCAAGAGAACTAATCCAAGTTTATTATCTTTTAGTCTCAATGAATAATATGTATTTTATTTCCCATGCTCTTAATTCTTTTAGATATGTAGAAATTGGGATAAAGTCAGGACTCCCTGTTTCAGTAAATGGGAAAAAGCTTTCCCCATCTTCTCTTCTTGCTGAGTTCAATGAGATTGGTGGGAGACATGGTATTGGCCGCATTGACATGGTTGAAAATCGAATTGTTGGTATTAAAAGCCGTGGAGTCTATGAAACCCCTGGAGGAACAATTATCTTCACTGCTGTACGTGAGCTGGAGTCCTTAACTCTTGATCGAGAAGCGATGCAACTTAAAGATTTAAATGCCCTCAAGTATGCTGAGCTAGTGTATGCAGGCAAGTGGTTTGACCCACTGCGAGAGGCCTTGGATGCATTCATGGAGAAGATCACTGAGAAAACTACTGGTTCTGTGAGACTTAAGTTATACAAAGGATCTGTGTCAGTAACCAGTCGGATGAGCCCCTATAGCCTGTACAGGCAAGACATCTCATCCTTTGAGAGTGGGAAGTTATATAATCAGTCTCATGCAGAAGGCTTTATTCGGCTTCTAGGTCTTGTAACAATCATTAGGGCAATGCTAGAGAAAGGAGAATGATGAATTTTCATTTTCCTGCTGTTTTGGTATTTCATAATACCTGTTTCTGTTTCATGTTGGCATGAGGGATTAGTTTTTTTGCTGTACTTGCATTGAAGTTAGTAGTGCAAGTTTTTGTGTTAGTTTTTGCCGTCTTTTAACATATCTCATACTTCCAATTGAACTGTTTTTGGATGCATTAAATTTAGTCTACGGTGGCTAATTATTTATGGACCTGTCGTCGTAAGTAGTATCCTATCCGAAGGAAATTCGTACGGTTTCCATGGCTGTGTCCAGTGTACTAAATGCCAGTGGCAGCACCTCTTTATTTCATTTGCTTTAGTTTTTATTTATTATATTTAGTTAGGTTACCCTTTTTCAGAGTATCTATTAACTTGTATTAGTCCTTAAAGTAACAAATTGAGTAAGTTTTCAACTATTTGGTTGAGTAATAATCTTAAATTAGCAGGTGTGCTCTATGTTTATAGACTACGAAACAATAACGTTATTTTATAGTTTTCACCAAATAAAGAAATATTATTTGCTAGATTGTTTGAAAGGTAAAATAAGTCAAGTTTTTGAGGGTATCATCGTTTATTCTCAAAATTAGTATTTAGCTCGTGCGACGGACTTCAAGAACACTCATTATCTTTTGGTATTATAATTTAGCAGTAATTTTGTACACAAAATAAAATAAATATATGATATAATTATGGTTAAAATTGTAGCAAGTGAATAATGTTATTTAATAAAGCGTTTTCTTATTAATTAAAGGAAAAAAAAAGCTTTTACAAACTAATTATCTGTTTATTAGAATGACAAAGAACTAAATATAAACTTTTACCCTTGTTTTCTAATTCAAGATTTCCATGTTTTAATGTTAAAAACTCAAAACATGCACCAAAAAGACACAGGAAGTGCCAAAATATATGGTAAATATGTTGTACCTATTTTTTGCTGCATGGATTGAGATGCAAAATCCCCCAATACCCCTTATAATATTATATATTATAATCATATTAGGGAAGTGGTAATTCTATAATTTTATCTTAATTTGAGCAGGGTCTCTGCTCTCCATATGGGCTTCCTAGGGTTCCTTCCCCTTAATTTCTTCTCCTTGGCTTATTTCTTTTCACTTACATCCCGTTTCATCTATTTGAGGTGCGCATCTTATCTCTGTTTCTTTCTTTTGCTCTGTTTTCTTGGCCGGTCAGGGTACGGAGCAGGATTTGGAATTATCAGGCCTGGTTATTAAAACCCATAGCCTAAATTGTGCAGAACCTGTCTTAATTTACAGTCCATCACCCTTGAGGATGGGCACTCTCAAAGATATGTTGGAAAAATTTTATCACATAGCCCCGTCAGTCTTGAGATGGTTCGAGGGGCATGCACCAAATCATGGAAGGTTCGAAGAGGTTTCAAGACTGAAAAGTGACGAAGTAACTTGTTTTTGAATTCAACCATGAAGTTGATAAGCGATTAGTACTGGATGGTGTGCCGCGGTCAGCAGCTAATGCACATATGTTTCTAAAAGATTGGTATCCTACCCTTAGATAATATAGATTTGGGTAAATTATAAATTTAGTCTCTGAACTTTTTAAGGTTTTTATTTTGATATTTAGATAATTTTTTTGTTTAATTAAATGTTTAAACTAGTAGTATCATTTTTAGTGTGGTGATTTATCTGATTTGAATAAGTAAAATCCGTAATTTTGTTACATTCATTTGATCTGGTATTAATTTTCATTTTAAATACAGAATTTATCCATTTTTTTTGTTTACTTTCTATATATAAATTCTTTTTATTTACTTTTTATATATATTTGAACAAATTGTATAGTAATACAAATAGAATTAGGTCAAATATATATAAAAAGTTAAAAAATAAATAAATTTTATATTTAAAGTGAAAAAATTATGTATTCATATATAATTAGTTAAAATAATGTATAAAATCTGATATGAGGTAGGATAAATTTTCATATAGTAGTCACTGATCATTTATATTAGAGAAAAACACCATATTGAAAATGATTTTATCAGTTCAGATACTTGATTAGACAAAAAAAAAATGCGTAGACAATAAAATAAAAAATTTAAAAATTCAGATACCAAATTTGTAATTTATCTTATAAACTCTTCGTCCCTTTTTTGGGTTCAAGTACATGGTTTGTCTCCAAATAAAATGTCGAGAGATAATGCTACAAGAATTGGGCACCTGTTTATGGGTTTTATAGAAGTTGATATGACACATGGGAACTCGGTGGGTTGGTTACCTTTTCTCATAATAAGGGTTCTGTTAGAAGTAGAGAAATCAAAACCCTTGGGTTTTATGAACCAAAAAACAAAAAGGAGAGCTATTGAACCTTTAAGTTCCAAGTGTTCTTTTGATGATCACAAACGAGTTAAAAATTCAAACTTTTCCCCTTTTAAGGCACCAAGGAGCAATAAAAGCAACCCCAATGGGTACAATTCAAATACGACCGACTACCAAAGTTTTGTTTCTTTTGTGGATGCTTAGGACATGTTATATGGAGTTATGAACTGTGAAACTCGGCTAAAACAAGAGTTATCAGGAACTTTACTCTCTGAAAATTATAGATATGGGCCTTGGCTCAGAGCTACAATTCCAGTCCCTATTACTCATCCTCCAAAGCAAGTGGGATTTAAAAGAGATCATTGTTCTAGTGCAAATGACTTGGATCAATTGAAACCTCAGGAAGGAGGTTCAACATTCTCCAGCAATGGTGAGACAAGGATGGACTTAGGCTCAAGATGGAGATTGTTGTAGTAACACTGATGTGTCAGCAGTTCAAGGTGGTGTGGGTAATATTTTGAATGGCACATATCACAATGGTCAATCTAATCAAAGGGGAGGCAATGAAGCATACAACGCTTATATGACTACTACCATCATTAACCCCAATAGTTGTGCATCTCAAGTTACTAATTCTAATTTTTCTCAGTCTACTGCTAACCTTATGTCCAAAACTTCTTTGGCTCATGTACAAAAATTGGTGGATGTTGATATGGCAAGTAGGATGCGAGAATCTAATTTGGCACAGGTACATAATACAAAGGCTCATACATCTACCTCTAATATTGCAATAGTATATCCTAGACTCGTGTCCTAGATACACCATGAGCTCCAACCCAATACAAACCTTTTCACTTTAAAAAAAGAACCTGTCACATGTGTCTCTCCTTCCAAACATACATTGATTCTTTTACGACTTAATCTACTTCACATACATGTAGACACATTTATTAAGCATATTAATTACTCACATTTGTCTTCGATTTCTTTTGCACTTCAAATTTTGATTTTTTTTTTTTTTTACTTTTACTGCCATTAACAAACATCACCTCAACTTTCTAAAGCAGTAAGATCTACTTCATCAGTGTACAAATCTCATCATAAATAACAAGTTTTACATTTTTATTTTTTTTACAGATATTGGATTTTTGTTCCAATTATTAGGTTTTATAACTGAATAATCTTAACATAATAAAAACATCTTAATCTTTCATAGCTTAAAAAAACAAAAAAAAAATACCTACAAAAATAACATCATTCATACCAAATTCATACTAGTATTTTCATGCCAGAAACAAAAAAAAAAAAGTGTTACCAATTTGTTATTGTATAATATAAGTAGTTTCAAAAAATAAAATAGTTTTATCTTCTATTAATTAAATAGTTTTTTAATTTGATTTTTTCTTATTGTTGATACTAATTCGTAATAGGAAAAAAAATACAGGTACATTCATATAATAAAAAAAAGGTATATTAATATTTCATTATAGGTACATTATTTTTCATCTCGTATATGAATGTACGTTCAATTCAATAATGATGTACCTACATTTCAAGACAAATGTACCTTACGTTTTTCATATTTTTCATGTTGTATATGACTTTTTTTAAATACAACTAAACATTAAAAAAAATAAATTGAACTATTATCCAAAATAAAAAAAAATTTACCATTTCATAAACTATTAAAATTCTATTTAATATCATGATTGTCATTACTTTTAATTTCCAACAAAATGGAAATGAAGAACAAAGCCAATAGATAAACAAACAAATCAAAAAGTATTATACCTTTGAAGAAAAGGAAGGTTGCTTATGAAGAAACACCTAGTACACACAAGAAATATGAAGATCAAGCTCAAAAAAAAAAGAAAAAAAGAAGAGCTAACAATAAGAAGTCAAAAAAAATACAAGAAAAGGAAGTAGACACTCAGTCATATGCAGAGATAGAACACCAAACAATGACTTCACTCAAAGAAAAAGGGTTACCAACCAAAATGTTACCCTCAGTTCTTTACAAATTGCTACAAAGACTTTCTAACAACCGACACAAAGTAGTACAAGACATTGGATTTGGAAGTATACTCAAATTAACGTTACTAGAATGCAACGATAATTTGTGCTAATACTTGGTTGAAAAATATAATTCAAATAAGTCTTTGATACTTTTAGAAATGATGAAAAAATTAATTTGACTAAAGAAGATGTTGTCTACACAATGGATCTCCCATATGGGACTAAAAAAGTTGTAAAAGCTAAAGGAGATTTAAATTCTCAAGAATATAAAGAGCTATTAAAAGAACGGAGGAAGAGATGGGGAATCAAAAGAGGAAGTCCATTAACAACTGTATATATATATATATATATATATATATATATATATATATATATATATATATATATATATAGTATGTAGATAAATAAGAGAGATTTTTTGTACACACTGTATGATAATAATGTGAGAGGTCACACAAAT
>CATIWR010023829.1:0-11336 GCA_949677035.1 Omphalea diandra | reverse complement strand
TTTTTTTTAAAAATAAAGTGTGTTTATTAAATTTATAAAAAATAGAATTTCTACTTATATATGCATATGTATTTAAAAATTAAATTTATATAAAAAATAGAGTTTACACAAACACACACACATATATAAGCACACATTTATACATACTAGGTATGGATAATGGTTCAGATTAGTACAAGTTAGTTTGGTTATTCGGATCGGATAAATATTAATAATTGATATCATCCCAAATTAGCATTTCTATTCAAATCGA
Source organism: Omphalea diandra (assembly GCA_949677035.1). Lineage (NCBI taxonomy): Eukaryota > Viridiplantae > Streptophyta > Magnoliopsida > Malpighiales > Euphorbiaceae > Omphalea > Omphalea diandra. The sequence continues at coordinate 11,083 of CATIWR010023829.1, read as the reverse complement.
ATCAGTTCGGTTATTTTTTGGTTATTTTTTAGATTATTTTGATTTTTTAATTTCATATATTTTTTGGTATGATTAATCGATCTGATTCAATATAACTAAGATTCGTGCTCACACTAATGGTTGGGCGCTTCCTCAAACCTTGAAGTTGAAGAAATATTTAATATATAAAATTTCCATCTAATTTTTACACTTATATAATCTAATCTCTAAATTGCCAATTGAATGTGATTGGGTAAATTACACAGAAGATTGCTTAATTATAGGGATAATTTAAGAAAGTTATCCAAAAAAATTTATTATATTGAAATCACTAATCATGTAATTTTTTTTAATAAGATACTAAATTCGAAATTAATCCAATTTTCATTTATAGGTGATGATGTGACAGATAAAAATGGACTGACTCCACATATGATAGACTCTATTTTATCATGCTAATTGCGCAAAAAATCACCTAACTATATGAATTATTCTAAGAAAGTCACCGAAAAAATATGTACTTAAATTTGCTAAAAAAAACTAGACAACAATGAGTCAATAAATAAATAAAATTCTTTCTTAATTAAATATAAATTTTATTTGGTGCAATTGATTATATATATATATATATGAGTTTTCACTCATCATGTCTCCATGATAATTATTATTTTTATAATTGAGTAATAAATGCTTATAGTTTTTAATGTAAGTATTAATTGCAAATTAAAATGATCAGAACTGTTAATTTTTTTTTATTTAAAGATCGAAAGTGCTGTAAATATTAATGAATAAAAATTACAATCACTATTGAAAGTTTATATATTGAGTCACCATATATAAATTCAAAGTTTGTATATTGAGTCAATCTATCTCCGTTTACAACGTCATCGGTAAATGAAAATTGAGTTAATTTTAAATTTAGTACTTCATTAAAATAAATTAGAGTATAAGTGATTTCAGTAAAATGATTTTTTTCAATGATCTTCTTAGAATGATCCCTTATAATTTAGTGATTTTCTGTGCAATTTACTTAAATGTGATCCACTTCATTCAATTATGCTTTATAATTATAAGAAAATTAATCTATAATAACATTTATTAAATATCATTAAAAGTCTTTGGACTTATACCGACATTTCTTATAAATGTCATTTAAATGGGTGCTGCTATGTATTAAAATGACATTAATTACAAATGTTAATATAAATGTATAAGCAATATTTTTAGCACAACTTTAATTACCATTTTTCAAATGTGACTTTAATGAGTTGAAATAATATTTATAAAATGATACTGAAGCTATTTATGATTTATCAATAATAATTTGTTTCAACGCACACTAAGTGTGACTTTAGAGTAATAATACAACATTTGTTGAACGTTCTGTATCAATAAATGTTGATAAAAGATTTTATAATTATATTAATCACTTTTGATTTCTATAAAATGTTACTATAAAGTGTTCATGAATTTAATCAGTAAAATTTCATATTATAACATTTTACAAAAACGTCACTTAAAAAAAACTGTAATATTATTTTTCATCCATTACTAAATGTCATATTATAGCATTCATTTTAATAATAAAAGAATACATATTATAAAAGCGTCAAATGCAAATACATGACATAATTTAAAAATTGTTTTTAAATTACAATCATAAATAAATAAAATATCTATAAAATTAACATATCTATTTAAAAAATAATAAAATAGTCAAACAACCAAATTTAAACTATTAAAAAAACTAAAATAATCTTAGACATTGTTGATAAAAAATCACATAACTAATCCAAATGTATAAACTAATGCTTGTGACCCGCACTAAAATGGAAAAATATAATCATATTAGATTTATCAAAAGAGATGATACTTTTGGACTTAGTAAAATAAATAAATATATAAATAGAGACAATTGAAAGTGCAGAATGTAACCAACTTCAGATTTTTCAAAAGCAAAGAAATATGGTTCTCATCGTGCGTCTGACAGAATTACTTTTCCACCACTTGTCTTTTTAGAAATCCTATATATATAATAAAAATTTCAAATATCTCACCTTATAGAACAATAAAAATACAAAGCAAAAAACACGCAAAGGACAATAACTTAGAAAAAAAGTTTATACTTAGTTTTTACTTTGTAAGATTCTCTCACGAATACTCCTATTTTTAGAGCTAAAGACATAAATTTCAAGGGCAATGACTAAAAAACATATAAATATGTAATGTTAATCCCCACATCAGATTAGGCCATAAAAGTTTCAAAGGAATCATACGATATATTGCTCAAAATGCATTAGATATGTTGGACAAGAAATTTAAAAATTAATCCAAGGAAAAACAATTTCATTAAATTTCAAAAGCTGAAATTTCAAAATGCAGCTGCAATTAAATAAAGCAACTTGATCAACTTATACTCACCCAACTCCAACAGCTTGAAATTTATGATTTTGTGAGATATTTCTGCGAGTCAACTGCGACAAGGCAAAGTACAACTCAGCATCTATGAAACCAATTAGAGCTTTCAACAATTCCTGAGAATAGACATATTTAGTATTATTAACAAAACAATTTTAGAAAGGAAGAGAACCTCTAAGAGCAAAATATAGCAAGAATGCAGTAGCATTTGGACACCAATGGAGCAACCAAATGCTAAAATTTGAACAAGAAGCAGAACAGAATAGTTGTAAATTCATGAAATCTTATACTGAACTGCTTCCTTTTCTCTCTATAGTTTTAAAAAACATCCTTTGAAAAATGCAAAAAATAGAAGTAGCAAAGCATCATGAATCATAACTATAATACACAATCAACTGAAATGCATTCCTTTAAATTTAAAGTCATCTATTTCTAGACTTACATTCATGTTTTGTAAGTCAATTATCAGTCATACACATTAAAAAAGCAAATCATTGTCTTACTTTCAAACACATTCATACTATACTTAGGCTTACCTATTGTAGACTTTCCAAGTCTTACTTTCAAACACATTCATACTATACTTAGGCTTACCTATTGTAGACCTTCCAATTTCTCAATCTTGGTGTTGAGTTCTCCCCTTAGCGTCTTCAATTTGTCCTATAATGTTTATACAAGTTGTTTAATTTACTATTCTATATATATTCAATTATTCATGTACAATATCAGATATGTATGCTTATAATTACTTCCAAGTTTAAGTGATGTTTCTCTGATTGCCTTAGTTAACTTTTATTTGATTGGCAACATATTATCTTAATCTTAGTTCCCAACTAATTTTTAGTTCCTTTCAAAATATATATATATATATATATATACAATTATTATTTCCTAATCCACATGAATATACTTTTCTTACCTGTAGTTTTATTCCAATCTTAGTCAACACCCCTTCTTAGCTTTATCTTTAAAATTCTAAGTCTCATCCTTTCAAAAATTAAAACCTACATTATGTAGAATTTGTATTAAAATCAATCTTATATTTTGAGGCATAACTCCTTCAATTCTCGACTATATGCAATTCCTTTTCAAAGGTAATTAGCTTACGTGAAATACTTACAACTTTTGTGTTTTAACTTCCTCAAAATTCCCTCTCTAAACCCATGAAACTCATGATTCAATTCCTGTAGCAAAAAAGTGTGAAAATCTAGATTTCATTTCCTTAGCTCATTTCATCATTGTGTATAATCTAACTTGACCTTTCTACACTAATTTGTGCACATCTCAAGCTATATTTATCCAAATGAGTTAATTCTTTTTCCTACTCAAACTAGACATTTGAGAGTATCATATATATAATATTCAGCTCTAAAAATGTATTGTACAATTTATTATGAATTTTCATATTCTAATCTGTCTCCTACAGCCCCAATTTGAGCAAGTTTCACATCTTTTGGCATAATTTACATAATCAATTGCAGAACTGATTTGTAGGAAATTAGTTCACTCATCAATGAAAATTTTTCATGTTATAACCTTGGACTAATTCAGTCTCTAAAGTGATCAAGGTTAATTTACAAATTCGGGTTGCCATTAAATACTATACTCAGACCAGTCCCGATAATTGTATCATAACTTGTATAATAAAAGTTCAATTGAGAAATCCTTTTTATAGACATTTAAATGAGACCTATACCTACAAGTTTTATGTTTCGTACCTTTTCTACTTCCTCCTTTTAAGTCCACAAAATCTTAGGTGCAAGTTTACACAGTTTTTACTTCCCCTTTCTTATCATTTATCATAGGCGAGTACCAAATGTTAAATATACTTATTTGAACATGCTCATAAGAGAGAAATTTCACATAAATCAAAGGAATTTCTCTAGTTTCACTAATTAAGCCTGCATTAACTCAAAGACAGAAGAAGATGAATAATTTACTAAAACCTAAATCTTACCTCTAAAACTCTCAACCGAAGCAAATGAGTATTATCTTCTTCTATTTTTCTTGCTTCCTTAGCTTGGTGATCTTCTAATAGTACCTTTATAGCTTTTATAATTCTGAGTTCTAATTCTCGAGGAAATGAACCATGCATCAACACTCCCCTTTTACCCCTATATCTCTTTCTTTTGTATTTCAGATGGACTTGTGGAAAAGAAGGGCTCCTAATTCCTTTTGCTAAGAATGGAGAGGAAGAGTCTCTACCCATTACTTCGTTCGTTTAGGTGTTAATTTCTCCTTTTGCCACCGAATATTACTTTCTTCTTATTATGAATTTATTCCTTAGTTCCCACTTTTAACCCCTCTATTTCTAATTCTTTAGATTTTGTATCCTTAGTTTCTTTATTTCTCACTTTAGTTCATAATTTCTATCATTTATTCAATTATATCCATAATCCTATAAACTAATTAATTAATCCATACACTGAATTATTGTAGCATATGCAACCAAATTCTAAGTATCATCTCATTTAAATATATCCATATATTTAATCACTTCCAAATATCATGTTATATTTAAGTTCAATAATATAGGCTATATTACCATGCAATGTCTACGCGATGACACGTGAGATGATAACATAGGGATATTACACTAATATAAGGCAACGTAACATGAATAAGAGAACATAATTTGTTAGGTGAAATCTATATGTGAAATCTTTGGATGCTATGGTGGAATTAATAAAGACAATGAATGAGAAACTTCTAGAAGTTTATAATGAAGTCCAAACCCAAATGGTAGGCTGGATAGTTTGAAAATTTGACAAAAAGCTAGAAAATTTTACATTTTAGTTTTTGAAACCCATTGAAGTTACGCCTAAGGTCTTGCTCGTATTACATTTAAGATTAGAATCATAAAAGAGAGCCCATTCACAAGGTAGAAGTTTCAAAGCAATATAAATAAATACATCAGGGTGTTGCTACATAACTAGGAGTAAAGTTTTGCTAGTACATACCAAGAATTCAAACGCCAAATGAAAACTAGGAAGATCAAATGGCAAAAAGCTAAACGTAAACATTTTTAGGTAGGTGAATGTGCATGAGTGGGTGTATAACCATGAATGTGGATGCGTGAATTTTTTATATCTAGGTAAGTATGCTCTACAGTTTTCTTTTTAGTTATCATTGTACCAAAAAAAGAAAAAAAAAAGTGTGGATAACAACCATTTGAATTTTTATTTCTAGAACTTCATAATCATTTTCTACAGTACCAACTAAAATCACAACATACCTCAGCGCACTGCAAGTGTAGTCTTAGTGCAAGATCAGGTGATGGAACAAATGAGAGAGCCTCAATGGTCTGATAAAAGTACATATAATCATTACAAGCACAGGTTAAGACATGCAGGCATTACATCAACCAAAGAAAAAATTAAGCTTACAGAAGCAAATACATGACAAACAGAATGGAAATATGAATAAAGTGAAAAAAAAAATGGCAAGAATATTTTCTAAAGGGAATGGCAAGAATATTTTCTAAAGGGAGTCTTCAATTTGACAAGGTAAAGGATATAATATTTATAGAAAAAGGAAAGAGAGCATAAACCAAGAGTGTTTATAGTATAATAAACTCGTTTCATCATTCACATTCATAAGTCAAACTCAATCACACATTAATTTAATTAGAAGACAAGATTATACTTATCTCTTTGAAGCTTTTGACCTACTCTTTGCCTATCTCTACCTTGTTCTTGGCCTATAATTAATTTATATTCTAAAATTTAACATGTTCAAATTGTTGTGTAAATCGGGAGAATGTTTGGAGAACATTCTCCCTAAGAGTATTTGTGGTATAATAAACTCATTTCATCATTCACATTCATAGGTCAAACTCAATCACACATTAATTTAATTAGAAGACAATATTATACTTATCACTTTGAAGCTTTTGATCTCTAGTTTAAACTTGATCTCCTCTTTGCCTATCTCTACCTTGTCCTTGGTCTATAATTAATTTATATTCTACAATTTAACATGTTCAAATTGTTGTGTAAATGGGGAGAATGTTTGGAAAACATTTGACCACAAGACATTGATCTCACTCCTTTACTTAAAATGATGTGTTTTGAATGATAACAAAACAATGACTAAACCTTGAAAAGTTATAACGTTTGTATTTTAGTGTTTTTATATCCTTTGAACAGACCCGACAAATGGTTAAGGGGGAGAATGAATGCAATGGCATTGTACAACTTTCAAAGGACATTGAAGAACTTTCAACAAGCATTGAAATATCACAACAGGTGTTGGAGAAACACTCTAGCTTGAGTAAAGCTCACTAGACCTCTCAACAGGCGTTGCCAAATATTCCCAATAGGTGTTGATCATACTACAGCGAGCGTTGAGCAAATGTTGCAAATGTCTATAGTGTTCTAGACCATCCAACGGGTCTTGAGAAACTCGCCACAAGAGTTCGAGCTGTGTTGAAACTCGCAACACATCGATCCGGACCTAACGATAGACATTGCATTGAAAAAGTGATCAACTTTGAGCCTTACTACTTGGACCTCACAACATGCATTGCCCTTTCCTAAAAGGTGTTGGAAAAGTTCCCTAGATTGAGCTATGGCTTCTGGACCCTCCAACGAGACACACTCAAAGCTCAACAGGCGTTGAAGGTATATTCAATGGGAATTGCGAATTCCCCCAATGATCGTTAAAGCTCTAGATTGAGCTATGGTTTCTGGATGCTCCAACGAGGCACACTTAGAGCTCAACAGGCGTTTAAGGTATATTCAACGAGTATTGCGAATTCCCTAACAGTTGTTGAAGCATTTTTGTAGTTTTTTGAAAAATAGAGTATCAAGTTCATGCTTTTTGAAAAATCAACAATAAGTGTATTATACTCCAACAGGCATTAAAACCAAAGCCAACGACCATGGAAGAATGAACAATGAGTATTGAAACTATCTGTTATCAGTTTAACAGGCGTTTCTAAGAATCAACGAGCGTTGTCAACTCTATCAGCTAGTTTTGCAGAAAAGCTGTCAGATTGATTATCAACTATTGTAATGGCTAGTTTATAATTTTAGCTATATAAAGAGCATTTTTGAAGACTAAAAAAATGTTAGAAACTTTGGAGAACATTTGTAATCAACTAGAGAACATCTAGCAAGCTATTTGTGTCAACCTTTTAGTGTTGCTGCTTTAATTTGGGTAGAATGAGGACTATTTTGTAACTATTTGACAATAGATTTTCTTGAGCACTAAAAATGTAATTGCTACCTATTTTGAGAAATATTGACACTGTTTGGATCTATCTGTACTTGTAATTAAAAGATCGGTCTTGTACCTAAAAAAATACCAATGGTTGGTTGGCTCTCTTGCTCTTTGTTAAAAGAGAGCAACTGTAAATGTTGTCATTGAGTCTGGAAAATGGAAGGTTCTTCCTTAGCTTAGACAATGGAAGGTTTTTCTTGAGTCTCAAAAAAAAAATAAAAAAAGCCTAAATTAAAGTTTGAGAAATGGAGTAGGCACATTACCGAACCACTATAAAACTTTGTGTTGATTTGTGTTTGCTGCTTCCGCATTGTTTGTTTATATTTTTATTTACAACTCAATTCACCCCCCTCCTATCTTGGGTTGCCTCATCTCCATCCAAACCAATACAAATGTACTCTAATGCATATGTTCATGCTTCTTGCTTTTTATGTTTTATTTTGCTTCCTTATGTTTTAGTTTCCCACTCTTTTCATTTCTTATCTTACATTCTCTATTAAGGTAAGCATATGTACACAAATGTTTTATCATCTAGCCAAGCTTATATCTCCTTTTTAGTTTACCTAAATACTTAAACTCACATCTTAACTTATTTATTAAATTTCTACAATTGTTACTCTCTCTACTACAATTTTCTGCAGAATTTTTTTGTAATCCGAACCAGCTTTGGTAATTTTGTTATAACTCTCATTATACTCATTTAAATGATGTGATTTTTTTTTAATTTTAAACTAGATACATGATATTCAAACATACCCAGAATTCAGCTTCAAATAATCATCTCACAAACCATGGTGAATTTTTAAATTCATCTTAAAATTTGCAGTGGTGTAAATAGAGTCAGCCCCATTGTTTCTAATATAACTCATTCAATTCTTATCCGATTGAACAACCGTTTTAAGGGCACTTACTACACGTATTAAGGATCATTTTTCATGTTTTACACTACTTAATTTAGCTTCTAAGATCCCAAAGCTAACCAACAATTTTCGGGCTACCAATAAATATCACACTCAGACCAGTCCCACTAATTCTACCATAACGCATTCGTCCTTGCTCCAAATGCAAAATCCTTACATTGGTAACTCTATAAGACCCTAATCTACAAGTTTCATGTTTTGTACTTTTTCTAATTTAATATCTAAATCCATAAAATCAGCAGTGCAATATTCTGCCCTAAAAACAGAGTATGAATTTTGTGGTTTTGTCAATTTTAACTTAAATTTCAACAAATCTACTTTCCCCTTCATTTCTCATATATTCTATGCTAATTAGAAGAGGTGTAGATAAAGAACATAAAATCAGAAGTTGTTTCCACTTACCTCAACCCTCTTGAAATCTCTAGTTGATTAGATTCGCTATCTCGCTTTGAACTTCTAGCTCCTTCATTCAAGCTTCCCTTTTTTACTCACTCTTAAAAATATATCTCTAACCCACACTTCATCTCCTTCTCTTCTCTCTTGTTTTTGGTTGTGGAGATTAGAAGTTCAAAGAGTCTCTGTTTTTTTCTTTACACATTATAAACTCCTAAAATATTATATCTTTATGAATTCCTTCCTCAAAAGGAAACCTTTTCCCCGGGAAAACACATAACAAAAAAAAAATAAAAAAAAATTGAAATAGACACTAACGTTTCTTACAAGGGGAGGAAATTCGTTCAACATCGTTAATAAAGGCGAATTGAAAAGAACAAATAATTTAATATTAAAAAATAAATAACTAATCTATTCTGAAATTAAACAAAAAACATAACCTGTTGGGAATAAGGAGAGCTATTGATTTTGGAGAGCTTTTGCGCATCTCTCCGATGCCCAGGGATCACAATAATAGTCATTAATAGTAAAAAAATTAAAAATAATGATGATTTCATTTCCAAAGCTTGTGATCACAATCCATTTTCAGAGTCTGTATTAGATCACATCAGATCAATTGGAAAAAAGAAAAGTTCTCAAACTAGCATATGCCAAGTCCCTTAAATGCAAAATCACAAGTTCATTGTTCTGCTACTTTGAATCCAACCTACTAAGTATAACAACACTCGATTTCTTGCAGATTTGTCATGATTCACACCAGGTCAGTGACGGAAAAAGGTGTATCATTCTATAGCCAAAACAAATCAATTGAATGAATTACTAAAAATTGATAAAAGATACTTACTTGCTTATCCATATCGGGAAAGAGTCTGACGGGCTTATCTATCAAAAGCGAAGAAAAGAAATTAGAGGAGGAACGAAAGAGACAGAAACAGTAGCGTTTCGGGACCTGGGAGGAGAGAACGAACAAGAGAGGAAGATGAACAACAAATCTTTTGGAAACGACGAGTAGGCTTGTTACTATTCATTCTTCGAAATCTCTTCCTGCACACTATGGCAGATATAGTTTCCTTCTTCTTCTTCTCTTCTTTCCTATCTATCCTACCTGCTCTAACCCCAATTTCTCATTATTTCTCCCTGCTCATACAACACGCACCGATCGATATCGATCAACTATAAAAGAAAGAGGTGTTCCTTCTTCTATTGTATTAGATTTTCTTTAATTTATGATTCGAAAATCGGATTGGGATAGATTTTCTTTAATTTATAATTGGAACTTGGGGTAAAATTAAGGTTCTACTTAATTTAGCATAATTTATTGTTCTCAGTTTTGGGTTTACTACCTAAATATATGGTCTCTGATACTTAATTTTAAGATTGACGATAAAATGACGTCCTTTTTAATTAATATTTTAATTAATCAGAAATCTGCATGATGTGAAATGATAATAATAACAAATTTTAAATAAATTTAATATTTAATTAATTCATTAATTAATTATTATTTTATACAAATTATTATCAGGTAAATAAAATAATAAAATACAGTTCTTAAAATTTATAATTATGTATAAAGATAATAGTAATTAATAATTATCTATTGATTTATATTTTAATTTTATATGACACAATTTTAAAAAAAATATTAAACTTAAATGAAAATTTTTGATAATTAATTAAATAAATAATATTAAATATTTCATAATTAAAATTAAAATTAATAAACAACTATGAATTATTTATATGTGAGATAAATTGTCTATTGATTGAGATAAATTGTTTAGTTATTCATACTTTTAATTGTGCAGTATAATTTTAAGAGGAAATTTATTAAGTTGATGAAATAATTTTTAACAAACTATTATACTGTTATTAGCTCTTATTATATACTTAAAATTTTAAACAATAAATAGAATTAATTTTAATTTTAGTTTCATGTTTAAATAAATTTTTACTTTTTCAATTTTTTAATTTTCTATTTATAAATTGTTATTGTTTAGAATTTTTATTTTTCAAATTTTCTAATTTTTGCAATATGATTTGAATTTCTATTTAAAATTTTTATTGTTTAGCTTTTTTAATTCCTTACTTAGAAAACATTTTTTATATGATAATTAATTTATTAATTTTAATTTAAAATTTTAATATGA